>VZTL01071835.1:0-60476 GCA_013400535.1 Scopus umbretta | reverse complement strand
AAAAAAAAAAAAAAGCAGTCTGAAATACCATTTGCTTTTTACTGTCTAAAATGCACCATAAGTTCACCTCATGTCATGTGCACGTTTCCATTCTCCTGCACATCAATTTTTCCATGAAAACTTACACCAGCGTCAGATAGAATAGTAACTCCCTGCGTCTGGGCTGCCTATGCGTGAGAGGAGGAGGGGGCTGCTGGGAAGGTAAGTGTGACAGACAGACAAACAGCCTGCGGCTCTTCGGCACATGTGTTTCTCAAGCCACAGTTGTGAGTTGACATGTTTACATTTCAAACCACTCACAGATTGCGGTGGGTGCAAACAGGCATCTTCAATTATTCGTGTGGCCTCTTCCCCATAAATAAAATATTAAGAAAGAGAGAAAACTGCCTTCTAGCCTGTTTACTGCTGGGATTTATCCCATCTTATTGAACTCAAGCAGAGTAACTACAAGGAATGCCTCGGCTGTCATGGAAATAAAAAGTTCTGACAAATAAGCCCAGACAACGGTCAGGTAGCGGCACTCCCCCTGGGGCCAGAAGAAAAAGCCCTGAAGAAAGGATGGCTCTGCAGCAAGGGGGAGGTCAGGGCCTGACTGGCTAACCTGCGGGCATACTTCAGTACGTCATCAGAGGTTTGCTCTCACCCCAAAACAGGGAGCCGGTGGCTGCCTCAGCCCCGCTTGCCCTGGAGGTGGGGTGGGATCCAATGCAACAGCCCCACGGCCTCCCTGGCTGCTGCCAGCACTCCCACTGGTTTTGCGTGACAGTTTAGCCCAGGTGACATCTGTGTCGCATCCAGTTCCTATGTACGCCAGTGAAATTCCAATTCGGCACCAAGGGAACTTCTTTTGGGACACAATGCACGTTTGTTCGTTCATTTGTTCAGTCAGACATTTGTCCATGATGGTAACTCATCACAAAAAAAAAACCCCAAACAACTAACAAGTGCAGTAGTTATGTCCTCTGTGAATCTCATGTAGATTTAGAAATAGCTTCGTTCTAGTTAGAGTTAAGGTGGCATTTTCTGAAACACCTATTTTTCAAAGTGACTGTAGGGCCTACTTCCCTCCAGCTTTCGGTGAGGCTAATGGCTTGTCCAAGCTGGCAATTACATTTCGCTTCAGGTTGGGTTTCACACTTCTTGATTCATATACATCGCCCCCTCAGTGGACATTTCTGGTTGGTATGAACAATGTAGACATGGCAACGTAGACATGAACATGCGGTCATGAGCCCTGTGCAGGGCACAACGTGACTTCTATGTCTTTGCCTAGCGCACAGGGGAAAACAAGTGTTTCAGTTCATGCTGGGCAAAGAGTGCAGGGACAGGTTTTGCCAGTTCTCTTTAAATTTTGAACCTTTAAAAACTAATGAAAAACCAAATTGATAGGCAAATAAACTACTGAGAGCAGAGAAAATCCACACATTCAGGAAGACCAGTCTCCTGCAGTAATCTGTGGACGTAGTGGTTCAACAATATATTCTTTTTCACTGTTTCCTAGGAGTTGTATTCATTCTGCCTTCAAGAACTGGTGCCCCTGCTTAATCAGATTTCTAATAAGCCTAATATTTAAGTTCTCAAGAACAATTTGAGATTTCCTTCCACTGAACATTAGAAAATGATAATGTGATTAGCTATGATATCTCTCTGACTGAGACTGCTAAACAAAACAAGCGGCTGGCACAACTACTTGATTTGGGAAGAAAAAGAAGCAAGAGTAATGACAGCCAGTTTCCAGGTTTTTATTAGAGGAAATGTTTTTGATACAGAAGTCCCATCCCAGATGTATTAAGTTCACATACTAAATAACACAAGTTGTTCCTAAAACATGGAAAAGTGCATAAACGCTGAGTAAAATGATTTCTTACAGCCCTGTATTCACTGTTTTGTTTATGCAGCCCCAAGAGTTAAAAGAATTATGACAAAAAAGATATCCTGACCAAAGATATAGTAGTCAGTTAAGACAAGAACAGAATTTTGCCCAGCTTTACCTTTGAACCGTAAGGGCTTTACCTTTGAACCACAAGGACTTTGTTAGCATAAAAAGAGACAACCTTATTTTTCTGAAGAATATGATGCCACTAGAGCTCTTGGAGAATAAACAGAATCTTTTCCTGCATTGTGCCATACAGTCATAGAAAAATAGTGAGCTGACCTTCTTGGGTTTTTTTACAAGGGATGCACAAGGCAGAAAAAAATTGAAAAGATTCTGAAATTTCAGGCAGAACTGGCAAAAGTTAGAAAAAACTTGCAGATTTAACCACTATGACACTGAAAGAAGTGACAGAATAAAACTATGCAACTTTACATTTTTTTTCCATGGTTCAGTTTAATCCCTTTTAAGAAGAGTAGACCCAGCACTGACTAGAACGCTGTTGCTTTTTCTTCAAGTTGCAGAAATTCAAATTTCGAAGCGCTTTTTACTCTGGTCTGAAAGTGGTTTAAAAGTAAACATCTGTCTTTCATCGGCTGGGTGGCAATTAAAGAAAAGCTATCATTAACCCCCCAAGTACCTCTGCAGACTCTGGGTCACTAGGAGCAAGCGATGCTTGGGGCTCTCGGGGGTCCTTGGGTATGAAGGAATCCGGTGCATCTATACCTCTTTCTGTGAAGAAGGGAATCGGGTGTGCCTTTCTGCAATACAGCTGGGAGCCAGGAAAAAAGTCAGAAACAGATCCCAGAACAAAGCATCACCTACAGTATATGTCTGTTCCTACACGTGTTCCCAATAGTGTCCTGAGGACAGACATGCGTATTTGTTTTTAAAAAAAATGAGAAAGAGTGACATTTATTGCGACTGAACAAAAAAATGTACTTTACGGCATTTTTATGTGTAAAAACACATTCAGTCCTTCCTGTCACTTGCCTTCTCTCATGTTTAGCACCCAGGGCTATCTATTGTTCTCTTCTGAAGCGGCCTTGTGAGTTCACCTTCTAGCAAATACTTGAGGACATTCAAGGTGCAGGTACTTGGCACTCCGGGACATGATCTAATCTGTAAAGTGGGAAGAAAGTGCATTTCCTCCTTTCTTTGACATGCCACCTAATATATTTCAGGGAACATGAAACGCAGGGGAGAGGCATCAATCTCAAGCCGTTACTCAGTGCCTCCATAGAGACATTTCCATGTGCTTGGGCTGAGCACTGGATATGGTTTCTTCAGAGGGAGTGACAACACTGAGTTTTATCTCATCCCAAACTGGCTACCCCAGGACATGGAACATCCAGACTTGACGGCCTCAGGAAATTTAAACTATTAACTGTTAAATGACTGCATAGCCACTAGGGCAAGGGATGGTTGGCTGTTGGTGTCCTCCATCCAGTCTGGTGTTTTTCAGCCAAGACAGCTGGATCCCTTTGACCAGGGAGCAAGCCAAAAAACAGCGGTGGTTAGGCTTGGGGAGACACAGGTGCTCTGACTCACTGCTAGGACATCATGTGTGCTGCATCCAGCATTTAACACAATGCATAAGCATTCAAGGGATAAGTGCCTAAATACCTTTCAGGCCATTCTCTTTTGTTTTACTGGGATTATTGTGCCATGCAAATTACTGTGGCATCTGAGTGGTGCATTTCCAATGGTACACAAAGCAGCCTACATCTAGACCTATTTTTAAAAAAAAAGAGGATTTCCGTTCACAAGTCAACTAGACATCTTTGAAAATTTTACTGCCAGTTGGACTAAGCTCCTTGGGCTTCCCCGAGAGAAGCAGCTGGGATGCCTGGGACCTACCAGCACAGAAGCAGTTAATTTCTATGAAGACTCCGAGAAAGAAAAACAGTCTAAGAACAGCCTTGTGTTGGGAGGAGGGCTAGAAAATGAGGCTGTTGCTGTTGTTTTCATTGTGTGCACTCTAATCAGAGAGAGTAAGAACAATAATGCATGTAATGCTGATTTTGGACCGTTTCCATGCAGCTTTTCCCAGGCTAGGCAGCCTTGGGAACCACTGATAGTGTGGCACACCAGGGGCACAGCCTCAATCACCAAGCACAGGGCAGGGCAGCCTTTTCTGTGGATAAAATATGTGAGGGATGACAAGAATCTTCCCAGCATGGGAAGTGGCAATAACAAAAAAAAATATACAAGGGGCTGAAGCTGAGTGCAACATCCACTGCAGAGCGTGCCTGCAGGCAACACTCAGATTTGAAAGGTAGACTGCTATTTTTCATTTCCTCCCCCATTTTGTGTTTGTTTGTTTGTTTGTTTGTTTGTTTTCTCTTCTTTCATTAGATGCCCCCCTCCCCCTCTCAGCACCACTTTGAAGCCAAGATGAAAGAAATGCTGTGGCTGCTGGCATGGAGCACACACAGGGAGAGGACTGAAGTGTGCTTTAGTTTAAGATGCCATGGCTTTTTTTTTTCCTAAGAAGGGGAGGGACGGGGGGAGGGGAGAGGAGGAGAAGAAAGTTATTCAGCTAAAAACAATATATTACACTTCATTGAAAAGCATATTGTACAGCTTGGATTGAAACATGGCCCCAATTTTTCAAAGCTTTGCTATTCAAGGACAGAGGGTTTGGGGTAGCTAAGATGTGGCATCCTCACAGACAGCAACTGCCCCTATTTTATTCATAAAACCTGTCACATCAGTATACGATAAGAAATGACACAACAAGCCATAGCTTTGTGACCTATTTTGAATAAGTCAGTCAAATCAATGACGTTTGTCCCTTAGTAGCAGAAATTTATATAGCCACTGCAGGGTGGAAAAAAGTCACTCGCCACCATTTTTGTTCCTAAAACAAAGAGATGCTTTTGAACATTAACAATAAAAGAATCAACTTGTTTTCTTTTTTTTTTCTCTAGGCAATTGATTTATTTTGACATTCACTTTTTAAAAAAAAAATATGTGGCAGGGGGGGCAGGTAGAATTCACACACCCCTGCCTTGACATTGTAAGTACTAGAAGACGCAATTAACTTTGAGTGGCTGAAGAATTCAGATCTTTGGGGAAATCCTGGTGTCAGTGACATCAGCAAAGGATGTGTCAGTGACTTCAGCATATCAAGGAGTTCAAATCCCCCTGAGTTCATTATGTGCCATCCAAGCCTGCAAGAACAAGGCCCTTCCACCAACCCAGACTTGCCCCAATGCTGGGAAAGTTGTGCAAAGTCTCTGTACAGTCCAGGGGAAAAGGAAGGTCACCATGGATGGTTGCAATATTTTCTCCTGCCTTCAGCTTCCAGCCCTTGCTCCTATAAAAGTGTCATTCACCACTAGAATTTCATGCTTATTTAATATCTGTTAGTCACTGTTAAACTGCCAACAGCTAGCTAAATTCACACTAATGTTCTTTTAAATATGCAGCAGTCCTACCATTTACAATCATTATGGAATTAAACTGTAGAATTAAACTCTCAGGTCAAATACCTTAACATATATCTAAACCAGCATTAATTAGCATGTCCAAGGATTTTTTGGAAGCCCTTGAAGAGAGCAATTACAGCAATTGGTGAATATCCTTTGAAGGGTGGATTGCATGCAGCTTAGCAAGTTAGAACTTCTGACTATTAATTTATTTTGAACTAATTCTGACCCTGCTTCTGTCTGCTAACTGCAATCCAGTTTTCAAAGGCCAAGTATACTGATGTACCAAGTAAGCCAAGTTTTCTGGAGGATAGAGTAGTAAGCCAGCTCTCAAAGGGATGGGGCTGGTTCAGCATCAGAGATTAATGGAGAAACAAAAGAATCACAAAGTAGGTGTTATCATGACCTGTTACACAGAAAAATAATTTTATAGCGATATGTTTTGTGTATGGAACAATCCAGGGTCCCTGTTAGGAAACAGCACAGCCATTGTAAGAGTTTCTTGTCACACCAGTAACAGAGAGGATTTGTTCAAACTAAGCAGTTTCCAAGCAAGAAGCAAGCAGGGGAACAGACCCATTTGCTATTGTGGCATCGCAAGAGGATCATGAGCAGACCTTTAAACGACAGACAGATTGCAGGGCTTGAAGAGGTTTTCTGACTCTACCCCAAGGAAGGACCAGTTATATCTAAACTATTCCAGGCATGTTTATTGAATCTGGTCTTTAAGATCTCAAATGATGGAGATTCCTCAGTTTCCCCAGGTAACATGATTCAGTGTGTAGCTGGCTGCACATTAAAAATAATTCCTAAGATCTTCCCCAATCTCCTTTATTACTCGTTGGTATGCATGCATCACATTCTTCTGTAAGGCAAAATGCGTTATACGTTAGCGGTTTCATTTGGGCTGCCTTTATCCTTATCATTAATAGGTCCGGTCCGGCCCATCTTCCCTCCTAATGGCTCTGGGATGGTGTGATTAAAGCCGTAATATGCTCCAACCCTTTTATGTGCTGCATTTTGTCTAGCAAAATTCTAATTGTAGGACTCTCTTTTGTGAGTACCGTGATACACTTCCTACGGCCATTGTTTTAAAAACACAGGCCCTTTCAGAAACCTAAGTAGGAGGGGATCGGAAGAGAAAACATCCAACATTTAAATCAATTGACTTTACAGAGTGCCAAGACACTGGGCAATGAACTTTGCATATCAGATGACCCCATGGATCTCCCTCAGTCTGAATTGACAGGTGAATAATATTCCAGAACTGAAGTATTTTTAACTGAAAGATAGAAAGAATCAAACAGAACAATTCTGCATATGGTTATACTCCTGGTACTACACAAAATCCAGCTATGAATCAAAAACAACAGAGTGAGGAAAAAGCTAGGATCCATATAGAGTTATTTCCATGTGGCAAGATTAACAGAGTTCTCCAAAATTCTCTCTTCTTAAATCAGTGGGTTTGATGTTTCCATGGGATAATTGTAAAGTAGTGACACAGGAAAGGCACAGCAAGTCGTAATTCTTACCTAGCATCCAAGAAATACTCCAGTTATTCTAACCACCAGAAAGAAGACTCGAGTACCCTCTGGAGGGCCTCAGTAAAAATATCTATTCTGTGTGAATCTGAGACAGGAAACTCAAATTGTTAGTGCTTCTGGGAGAGTCAGTGTTTGAAAAAGAGATTGGACAACTATGTGAAGAGTAAGAATATAGGGAATTATAAAAGCTAACACTGAAAAAATTCCAAAGGAGATGTTAAACCTGTTGCTTCAGGATTTAGATGGCTCTAAATAGTTTTGGTAAGGAAGAAACCTGCTGGGGAGGAACACAAATCTTCCTGCCCAGGTAAGGCAAGGTTTTCTCACCAACTGTCTAGTGCTGACTGGTTTTTAAGGCAACATATTGAACAGGATGAACCACATACTGGTCCGATATAAGAACTACCACGTTCCTAAAAAAAAAAAAGAGAGATTTTAATAATTCTAGAATTAATCTCAAGGTAGCATCTTTTCCATTTGCACCATCATATCTGGCACAGAAATGTTTATGAGCACTGGTCGCTGTTTAACCTCATTCACTAACTTTTTAACTTTTACTCTTTTTACCAGCTGAGTTCTAAGTGTCAGCTGCAACACTTCAGCACTATAGTCCTGGCTTTAGCTTTTTAATTACAGCATCCTGCTCCCACTACGCCTGTGTGCTCACCAACCACAGGAGGCTTTTCCTGGCTGGGTGCCTGACCTCCTGAGCCTCTGCATGCAAAGCCCCGTAAAAAAACACCAGTACGCCCTGCCTCCAGCGCCTCTAGTGTAAGTCCCTGCACTGTCCTACAGATACAGCAACCACGATTTCTATGAATCTTTGAGCTTTGCCTAGCTTATATGGCCTAAAACACCAGATAACTAAATTCTGTTGATTAAACCTATTAGTTCAGTCAGCGAGCGTTGAGTTTCGTTTAGTATCCAGCAAATGGTTTGGGGAAGTCAGCCTTTGTCTCTGCTCCATAACAAAGTCAGGGGCCAGATGCAGCCTGCACACTTGTTCAGCAGCCTCCTGTGAGGAGAACTCCTACTGTGAGGATCACTCCTGCTGAGGAATTCATGGTTGAGTGTCTAAGAGGAAGGTATCAGTTGAAAAGATTTTTTGCATTAAATAATGAAATATTCTTCATTAAGTAACACCGAGATGCTAAAATGCTAAGTTAATTTTTCATGCCTTATGCAAGTCCACATGGGTTACTGACTGCCTGCAGTACAGGGCAGGGGCTTTTTAAAAGGTTGCAGGAGAATCCTGGTATTGGTTAACAAATTTGTCTTCTCCTATGTGTGACTGGTATAGTCAAGGGAAAATATGTCATGGATTACTTGTAAGAAAGAGAGTAGGTGTATTTTAAAGCACAAATAAATCTCCACCTTTGCAGTCTCTCAGCGGATCACATCAGGCAGCTAAAACGTTTGTGTCGCTACTCGTAAGCTGCCCGTAATGCGCTTGAAAACTTCCCCTTGTAACATTAGTCCAAAGCTAAGGCTTACTAGCCAAAGCAAAAACAGCTGTGTTGCCATGACCGACAGCTTTTAAGGGAACAAAACAATTAGTATAGTTATAAATAACTACTTTTGAAGAGTGTAAGTCAGTCATACTTTTCAGTTTTTCCTTTGTGTTCTTTATAAACAAAATATCCCTTAAACTAATTGTGTTAAGAGTAAAGACACATGAGATATATGACTGTGACAAATAATGGCCTGTTATAAAAATATGGGAGTTTGGGGTTTTTTGCATTCCTAGTATAATAAAGAAGATCATGGGGTTTTTTAAGGAGTGTAACGACATGTGAGAGGAGGACATGAATAGCCATTGCCATTTGAACCTCTCAGTCAATTATGTGTAGGCATAATTCATAGTAACTGCTACACTGTCTTCTTCTGACCCTGCCAGGAGCACAGAGAACCTCAGAGAGCAGAGAAGCTCGGACTCCAGCCCCCTGAAGCCAGGGCTTGTGCCTCTGGCACAGCAGAACGGCAGCAAGCAGGGACAGGGAGCAATGTGGAAACGATCTGACGGGAAAAAGGTGGCAATGGCGATTTGGTCCAGAGGCCAGATTCTTACAGTCTTCCCCAGCTACTCTCACTCACAGAAACTTTTCTCTTCTTGTACTTTTCTGGTGCGGTTTGGTTAGGCCTGCTGCACTGTCTGGAGTGCTTATCTAAATGAAGGACGTTATGTTTTCTGTCATGCTGTTCTCCTTTATCTGAAGCTCCCACCTAAATCACCATGTTATTCTGGAACAAGTAAGAGGTCTAATAAAGAGAGTAAATATCTGAAGGCAATAATATCATATCTGAATGGATGCTTTCAGCAAAGGAATGCAGATTCTAAATTTAAATAAACTAGCAACAGAACTGTGACCCCCTCCCTTGCTGCCTGAGGCACAACAGGGGTGTCACAGTGGTGGAAGGGTGGTGCAAGAGACTGGAGGAAGCCCTTTTCCAGCAGCAATAAAGTCAAGGATACGAAAAGGATTACTGAAACTGGAACTAGGGAGCTCCTGACATGCACCATGGCATTACTGAGACGAGAGTAACACCAAGTCTCTGGCTGACTGAAAACTCTTTTGGCACTTTGGGCTTGTTACTGAGGGAATGAGACTCCTGAACATGCACTAAAAGACTTCCAGAGTACTTTCCAAAGATACCGCTGTAACAAAACTATGAGTGTCACCTTGGGTGTAGATAAAAATGCTGCTATGGAAAAGCCCTAGCCATAATGCAAACAGGAGCTTTTGATCACTTTTTTTTTTTCTTCACTGGGCAACAGCTACAGATGCCAGCATGGTGTGAGCCAGTGATGCTTTTGTGGGTCCCAAAAGATGATGAATCCAAAGTGCAAAGTAAAATGTGTAACATTTCTGCTGCTTGGAAGCCACCAGGGCAGAGATGTTCACTTTAAAAATCTGTTGCAGATGTTAAAGACTGCTAAACTAGGGACTTGGCTATGAAGTCCATTTTTCAGCTTATGGAAATAATTTAGCTATTTAAGTCTACCACTACCCAACCTACCTCTCCTTTCTTCTGATTAGCAGTGTAAGGGGGATGTAGCCTTGAGCATGGGGAGACCAGGGTTTAATTTTCAGCTCTGTCATAGTCTTCTGGTCTGACTTTGAATGTAGCATTTGAACGTACGTCAGAATGACAGGATGGTAAATGTCTCTGCCCTCCCACCCAAGGTTGGTCATGAGATCAGTGACAAAAACGTTTGGGCCCAATGCACTTTGCTCAAATGGGAGTCTTCCACCATCAGCACATTCCCATTGCAAGGCAGCTGCTAAACCCCTTGCAAACACAGCTGGCAGCCTTGGGAGGACTCAGCCAGACTGGAGCCCTCTCTGCAAAGCTGGAGATGCATACTGCTGCTGGAGGGGCTATCGGGACGTCCTCAGGTTGCCGTCAAACCTTTCACCCCCCCATTGCCATCCGTGGCAGGGGGGTTGGTTCGATGGCAGCCTGGGGACATCCCAGCAGCCAGCACGATAGGCTGCTCTGCTCAGACCGCATCTACGGTCCTTCCCATGCTCTTCCTCAGCCTCTCATGTGGAAGCAGCAGTGACAGTGGGGACAGTGGCAGAATCTGCTTGGCTTGCTACCAGTCTGAGAGCAGACAATGCTTGTCTATTTTTATTTCACCCTTTACCATAGTGGGTCTTGGACCACAGATGTGGAGTAATTGCTGGAAATGTTGTTCATTCTGAAATCATACTGGCTAGTGCCTTGCATAAGACAGCTCTGTTATTTCCTTCACCCTCAATATAGATAGTCTCAACAGCAGGGGATCATCCTCCCATGCTGGCGTGCCGGTGTGTGTTTAACTCTGTCTCTCTGGCATTCTTTTGGTTGTGCAGTGAGCAAGAGAGACGGCATAGAAGAGAGACTGTGATTGAAAGGAGAGGAGGTTTTTCTGATTCGGTGTCTCTGTCTCTGCCTTTGTCTGTTGCTGTCACACAGTGATTGAGTTACACCAGTGCCAGGGAGGCTGTGGGAACATCTCTGTCCACTGGCTGCAGAAATAGAGAGGCCCCCCTGGCCAGAGCTACAGCAGCGATATAGGGCAGTGAAGGTGCTCTCCACCTTTACAAGCCCAGGTAGGCTCTGCAGCAGCTTTTCTACATGACATGCCATTACTCCCAGCCTTCCTGCCTTCATGACACTACCACACAACACCAAATTTTTGCCTTTTCCTCCTAAATCTTATTTCCAACATATCACTTTCATAAGTGACATGGCTTAAAGTGGCCCTTGGTTTGCTAGTGCCTATGCTAAAATATATTAAAGCAGCCTAATTTTTGAGGAGAAGGTTATTGAAACTCTCTTGCAATTGGCTTTTCTTCATTCATCCCCATACAACCGAGGCACTGAAGATGCTTAGCTAATACAAGGATCCCACCTCAACCACAGCTATTCTATGAAGCCTGTAGAGTTTGTATAAAAGCCAATTGTGTTCTGAACTGTAAAAGCATGAACTATCTTCAACATGGAAAGAAAAGCAATTCTATGAGCTGTTCATTTTTCAGGTATAACTGGTAAGCTACACTTGATGCTAAAAGCTACTGCAGGTAGGGCTTACCACATGATTTATATAGGGCTTACTCATAGTAGGGTAATGATCTGGAGAAAATCTGATTACCTGTTTTTCAGACACAGCAAAGGGTATTAGCTGAATTCTGTAATACTTATTTCTATGAGCTCTGTTTGGGTGTGTTTACTCTCACATCTAGCCAAAATGAAGTTCTGATTTTCAATGGATCCTTTGAAATCAGCAGTATACGTATCAAATAATAAAAACAGGAAGTTGGATGCATATAGTTTTTTCCTGGTCATCATTGTTGTAATATTTGACTACTTTACTCTCTCAATATATTTATCCTCGCAGTTACCCCAGGAGATATGACATTTATACAGTTGGTACTAAATGAGAAAATAAGTGTTATATCATGCTAGCTGAAGATGGCTCCCTCAAGCCTTACCTAATCACTTTATCCTCATCACCAAAACAATCTTTTTCTGTAAACTAAATACATGTGTTCCGAACAAGTGTTGTAGAGATGATTGTTTCAATGTCTGAGAAGTTATATGTTTCAGTGGCATTCCTTTGTGACTCTGCATATATGCAGATGTGCAAGTAAGAGAAAACCAAGATTCACTTTTTCTAATCTAATCTGTCTCTGAATGATTTTACACTCCTTTTTTCCATCTGCTTTTTCTCTGATTTGCCCTGTGGCTCTCCAAGCTGGTGGGAACTTCTGACAATTTCTGAGATCCTGAGCTACAGCTGAGCCAGCAGGATGGAGAGGTGCCATAAAGACTTTCAAAGAGCTGGCTGATGAGAACAGATTGGTGACAGAGCAGTTTTAAACACAAAGATGTGAAATCTGTACAGCAGAAAGATCCCAAAGCTTTTCAAAAACCTTTTGCTGAGGGATTTGCAGGCTTAATACATGAATTGTTTCAACAATTTTACTTGCTATGTCAGGAGTGAGTAAAAGCAAGAGTGAAGGATAGCCTGGAAAAAGAGTGTACTGCACACTCAGAGGACCACTTCAGCAGCGTGTAACCAGCCCAAACTCCAAAATGGTCACAATACCAGAGGCCTGTCTTCCAGATCTATAACAACTATGTAGCCAAAACAGAATATCTGAGTCTTAGGGCCGTAGGTTCAGTGGCACAATGTCCACCATTGCTGAAAGAAGAGAAAGTCCTTACATCTGATCCAGCCTTGGTGCTTTCTTGTGCTGGGTAAGCAGTGCCAGAGTGTGGTCATTTTATATGGGAGACTGCAAGAATCTACAAGTTTTGGTATCTGGTATTTCTAGGATTAAACCACCATTCATTCTCTTGTTTTATATGGCAGTCTTGTTAAAAAAAAAAAACAAAAAACAAACAACACAACAAAAACAAAACAACCAAAAAAAAGAAACAATACTATAGAAACACAGACAACTCAGAGACACACCGTGATTTTTTTTAGTTTTTCTGTGATGCAAGGTCTGTCAATCTGGACCCTAGCTGTCATAATTTGCCTCTTGGCAGCACTTATCCCTCTCCCTTAAATGCCCTGAATTTCTCCTATTTCTCTAATGTACACATTCTCCATCAGCTTCCTCATGGCTTCTTCACTGTCTGTATCATGTCAGCCTAGCCTGACACTTTCAATTGCAACACTATGACCTTACAAAGTAGAGAAAAGGCCTTTCTCTCAGCCTAAAGCTTCCCTCCCCATGCTAGGATTGCTNGAGAAGAGAAGAGAAGAGAAGAGAAGAGAAGAGAAGAGAAGAGAAGAGAAGAGAAGAGAAGAGAAGAGAAGAGAAGAGAAGAGAAGAGAAGAGAAGAGAAGAGAAGAGAAGAGAAGAGAAGAGAGAGCAAAAAGGGAACAACTCCTTTAAGTACATCCCACAGAACATATTTTCTGGGATCTGCTTAGCACTATCTGTACACATGTTACCGAGGGAAATTTCTCACAATGAACTTCGATGTGTTGAAAAGAGGGAAAAAGAAAAGAGGAAAAAAGAAAATAAAAGAAAAAAACTGTGGCGTAATCCCCATGGGAAGACCATGTCCAAGAGTGACATTCTTGAGGCTAATCTTCCCATATGTCCTCCTAACAAGCACGGTAAGAAATAATTACAACCATTCCTGCTCAAGTCGTATATGTTGGCAAAAATTATTTCACCAAAAGAGCATTCTTTTGTGCAAGTCCCCGAGTGCCTGCACAAGGCTGTGAGGCAGCCCTCCTCACTTGGTCTCCAACATTTCCAACATTCCTGCTCTCGAGAGTGTGGCATTCAAGTACAGAGTGGGTTGCGCTTTCTGGTATAGTGAGTAAAGGTGACTCTCACTGTTACTGTAAATTAACCTGTCAACACCAGCCAGAGAGCCGCAGCCAATAAAAACAATGGGCCTGCTAATGAAGAGCTGTTGACATAGCATTTCAAAAAGACAAGTTCAGCACTTGGGGCTGCAAGGGCACCAAACGTTTTTGTTTTGGGTTTTTTCCAAGTTTGCTTGGAAAATGCAGAAAAGTGGGGAACGTTCAACATCATTTCCAGCCTGCTAGTGTGTTAGTGAGGGCATGGATAGTCTGAGGATTTTCAGTCCCAAAGGCCACCTGAGATTGTGTACTTAGCTTGCATATCTATATTGCATGAGAAAATCAGTAACCAGGGGGTTTTATGTGTTGCTAAATCATGTTCAGCCAAGATACTCCTTAAAGTGGGCCTCTGGAACCAATGACTGAAAATTGAGCACCCAGTGTTCTCAACCATTGCAAAATTATCACATAAATTCATGTTCTCTCCTTTGGTTGCAGGAGGCACTCATGTATCTCCATATGGAAAGCACTTTGTTTTCTCTTAAAAGCTCTCCTTTGCTGCAGGATAGGAAGTACAGGTAGACTTGAAAGTGGAAGACCATAAGCACTTCTTTGTTCAGAGTGTTTTTTTAGTAACCATTGGTCTTCAAAGCTGTTTGTATTCCAGCAAGTTGCATTACAATTACTATGAAGTGATTTTATAAGTATTGTTTCCAGTACTCAGGAACAATTCCTGCTGTGCTCCTCACCATCTTCAATTAAGCTAGTACATGCAGAACTCGTCCCGCCGGCCGGATCAGGGCAGTCCCTTAACCAAAGGGAGCAAGTACAAAGGACGAAGGAGCCTGTAAGCCAGCTGTGTGGTGGAGTGTGGGAGGGAAAGGAGTAATCCTCTCTGCCCTGGTGGCTGGGACAGAAATTGCCTGTGGAGAGACTGGGACTCAATTCAGTCATTCTTGCTGTTCTGATGTTCCTCTGAGTCTTCCCAACATATGGCCACATGGTTAAAACACTGATGTTCAGGTGTTTTAGGCTCAGTCCCTGCCTCAGCTAGAGACTAACTGAAATGCTGGATGAGCCAAGAAATCTTACATGAATGGGATGACATCTCTCCTGTTTTCCCACCCAGGATCTGCCTTATTTGAGTGTCATAACTATGATGTCCTCAGGCCAGGATTTCATGTCTCCCTGTGTCTATGCAGTGCCTGCCACAGGGACACCAATGTCACTGAGAGCCTTTATGGTAGCCCAGAAAAATAAGCAGATAGATGGATGTCCACATACAACTTCCCCTTTTTATCTTTTAATAACAGCTACTACCAAGCACAGTTTTACCATTCTGTACTAACATCATCTCTGGATAACTTTACAAGCATGAGAGAACGGTCTCCTGCCTTCTTTTGATGCCTTTGGTTCCCTGCACCAGGGTTTGGCAGACTCTCCATTATAGGCAGGAGTACTGATTGGTCCATAGGCCAGAAACATCTTTCACAACTCATTAAGGTTTTACGACTATTTGACTGCGAAAGAGTTGCCTAATACCTACATAGAGCTCTGCACCAGTGAGGTGTCATCTGGCCCAGACAGAAATAGGGTAACATGATTCCCATCTCAAAGAACCTGCTAACTAAATAGCTAACTCTTCAGACAGTGCTAGTCCTTGCCTCTGCTAATTTGCAGTACAGCTTCCTAAACAATTATTTTTAAATTCAATGTTTGACTCAGAACTACTTTAACTGATTTTTTTTTTCTGAACCATGATTTGATTTTGGAGACCTTTAACATAAAGAAATTTAGAAATTAAAGGCTAGATTTACCAAGTGACTTTAAAAACCTTGAGAACATGTTGTGCCCTGATCCTACATCCTTAACCAGGAAAGTTCATCTGTTGCAGCATTTGCTGAGGAGACACAAATTCAACACTCCTCTTTGTGACTCTACCGCAGAGAACAACACACTCACATTTGGGCCCTTTGCTTCTCAGGAGCTTGTCTCAACACTGAGAAAAGGTGCTCTGTAGTGGAGCTCCCCCAATATTTCTAAGTAAAGCTGCATCCTAATTTATAGAAAGTGATTAAAGTAATTAATTATCCACTCAGACGAGTGTTGTAGACACCAAAATATAAGAATGGGTTGTGAGGGAGGGACATGCAACCATCTCTTTCTTGTCTGCCTTGTGAAAGCCACTAAGTCACCTCATGAATCAAGCCTTCCAAAATTCGATGTTTCCTTCTGAAAATGTTGAAATGAACCAGTTGGGCATTTCCAGAACTTTATTTGTTTGTTAAGTTTTGCATCGGCCAAAATTAGTTGTCCTGCCTGACCCAGTGTCAGAAGCTTGACCTTTTTTGGGCAAACACTTGATTTATTGGGGAAAAGGGAACAATTGCAAGTCCTGGTCTGTGCCCCTTCCTTCTAAGCCAGGTCCAACAGCTGGGGAGCAAAGCCCATGCTCCGTCCCGCCTGGGCATAACAGGCAGCCTCTGACTGGCAGCAGGAGGTTAGCTACTTGTGTGGCAGCATGTGGCATTTCTTCTCAATAAAAAAAGAAATCACCAAAGCAAAAACAGATGATAGAGAGTAGCCGTTGCTGAGATACTACAAATAAGTAAACAATCCTTGGGCTTTGTGCTGTTGCTATTTTTCTTTAATGAGGATTGTGGGTGGGAGGCCCTGGCGCCTCTTCAGTGCACCCAGCCTAGAAAAAGAGCTCTTTCCTACCCTGATCAGCCTGACGAAGCAACAGGAGTGGTACCTCCTGAGCAACTTGGCTCACAGTTGGGGAGTATTTCCGCGCTTTGAAGGTTTCTGTTGCTGACATCAGAATAAAATATGAAACCCCTGTCTCTTCTCCTGGATCAAATCGTGCAGTTCTGCTCCCACAAGAAGAAGCTGCTGTCAGGGACTTGGGCAGGTTTCCAAAAGCTCAGGGAGTAGGGAAGGACACTGTACCAGGGCTAGTAATGCTTTTTTAGCCTATTACTAGGTATTAAAAACTATAGAGAAGATGTCCTCACAGGCGCAAATCATCTCAGTTGTAAGCTGATGGTAGAGTGCATAAAATCTCATTTTGAGGACAAGCCAAACTGTACCACATCAGTTATGGGCTTTTTGGGTACACTTGCAAAATATTTTCCTGCACTCTTCAAACCTCATGTTTGTCCATTGTGAGCCATGTTCAACAAAATATAAGCACACCAGTGGGAAAGAGGTACAGAGTTGTCCCTGGAAACACCTTCAGGCTACAGCTTCTATATCCAAGTATCCTTCTACTTCAAGAAGCCTCATTCTAATTTTTTGCCAACTACAATTGCACTTACACGTGGGTTTAACAGTTCTGCTGTCTCTGGACCTCCATGCCGTCTTCTTTGCACAAAACTGGCCCTGTTACTGGAAAAGAAAAATGAGATGTTTACTTGAGATTCCAGCTGGACACTGAATAGATTGTTCTTTGTGATACAAACCAGCCTCGTGGGAGCCCACAGAAAAGAGGGTGGCATTGCTTTTTCGCTCTTTCTGCTATTGCTTGTATGCCTTTCTGCATATACAGCCCTAATCTCTCATGGATTTTTTTAAAAACTGTCAATAATTTTGCTGTGGTGAGGGGACAGGGTATTTTGTGCTTAGTTCGGGAAAGGAATTGCACTGGATAAGGGCTGCTGTCCTCGCTAAAACATCGGTGTGAACCTGAAGGTCTGTAGCTGCTCTTTTAGAGTCCTGTGTTGCTTGTGTAGATTGTTTCCTCTTCCTGATACCTCAGTAAAACCTGTTGCTATTGCTGCCACTATTCCTTTCCTTACAAGTAAATGTACGAAAAGTACTAACTGCAAACATTAATGAATGTACCTTTATGTTCAAGGGAAAAGCAAGAACAATGTGGGCTGACCAGACCAGCTGGCTGCTCACAGTCAGCTGCTGCCAAACGAGGTGCAAGGGGGAAAAACTGAAGTGCCCGCCAAATGCGTCACTCTGAGTGCCAGCTCAAAGGGCACGTGGTTTCCCATAGACTTGTGTTTCAAAGCTGATGCCCAGAGAGGAGTAAAGTTTCTTATTTGCAAAGCTCTGTCTCCAGTGGATTCTCAAGTGTCTACTAGGGTTGCACTCTTTCAACAGCGCTTCTCTCAGCTGGGGTGATACAATAGGCTCGTGTGATTTCATGAAGCTTGCAGGAATATCATTAAAACTGTTGCCATTCCTACCAACTCTAGCTGAAACTGGCCAGCCAGATTGAAAGATATCGAGAGATGTGAATATGAGCAAACACATGCACACCACACTGAGTGGTATGTTGGGAACCTTATTTCCTAGAAAACCTAGCTACTAAACAAAACAAAACCACAAGTAATGTCAGCGGCATTAGTATCAGCAGTCCCCTTACCTGTCATCGTGCTGAGGACACCCACAGGCCTTACTCTCCCCAGTCAAGTCTTACAGTCCCCAACCCTGCCCACAGACCAGGACCCCATTTCAGTAGATAATCTGAGGCTCACAGAAGCAAATAATGTCACAAGCTTTTAGAGGAGGAGGAAGAGAGCAAAAATGAGAAAGGATGAATATGTTTCTCTGAAATGGAGGCATAACAAATATGTTCCTCATGCTGCAAACAAGATCACAAACACTGAAGTATTCCCAAGAGTTTGCTTATGGTTAGCTATCTACATGATGCTTTAGCTTGGCTATTTGGAGCGATAGAGAAAAGGAAGAAGAGCTGAAGTCTACAGCTGGTAGCAAATAAAATGAGAGGTTAAAATCACAGAACCAGTCTCCACAGAGCTGAGGATGGAAGGTGAAATGTGCTAAAGAATGACACAAGGAAGTGTCAAGTGCCAGTGAGGGAGTGTTTGTTATCTGAGCCCTGTTAAGAGAAAACATGCAGAGGGACAAGTTGGGAGCTCTGGCAGGGGTGTGTCTGGAACTAGAGTAGGTACAAAAGCTAAGGCTGCTACCACCCAGAGAAAACAGCACAAGAGCTTTCATGAAGATAGTGTTCATGAGGATAGGTCATCTCTTTGCATGACCAGAAGCCAAAATGCATTGGTATCCTGCAGTGCACTCATACTCCAGTACTAAAGGTGACAAGCATCATATCTATTTGGTTGAGTTGAAATAAGTGAGTCAGTGTTTGATTTACTCGATCATTGTGCAAACATTTGGCTTCAAGTTCTCTGTAGTGTCATTATCATATTTTACAGTCTGTTCTTTGAAGCTTTATAGCCACATCCTTCAACAACCCCTAGGCTTTGTCCTCTGTGTCAAAATCCTCCATAAGACCTATCAAAGTTACCTGTGGGCCAAGTCTAGAGGATCACAGCTTCCCATGACAGCTTCATTCCTGGGGACAATGGAGCTGTCAAGATCCGTGAGTCCAAGCCTTGTGCCCAGCTGGCAGGGGCTCCACAGCAGCCAGCCTTCAGCTGCAGTGTGTGCTCGTCAAAGACAGCAGGAAGGCTCACATATCAGCATTCACAGCCTTTGAGAAGAAAATGTAGAAACATAGCGTACCTTTAATCCTCCATCCACCTAGAGCTCAGAATTGAAAGCACACGAGAAAATTTTTCTCAAAAAAGGGAGATGGAGAAAGATGCAGAAATCTCCTTCTGTTCTTGTTTCTCTTACAAGTTGATGAGCTATTCAAAAAAAATGACATGATGAGCACAGTAAAAGAAGCCAGCAAATGATTGTCAGGTTATTTTCACAAAATCACAACCAGATCCTGCCTCTTTTTTTGAAAAAGAATTGCTGCTGTCATTACCTATAGATGATGAAATAAATCTGTTCCTTTGGGTTTTTAACTGCAAACCTAGGAAAAAAGGTTAAAAGTCTCATGCTCCTTACTTGACATGATGCAGAAAATATTAAAAGGCAATTAATTTTTAACATAAAGGAGGCAAGCATGCACTTAAAAACATTTGTATCCAACCATCCAGATACTTTGTAGTATATGGCTTTATGGATCTAGTCCTCCATTCAATTTTTGTTTCAGTGATCTCAGGCTGTAAAAGTCCAAATATCTCCTTCATGCAACAGGACTATAATGGAGTCCCAATACGCTAGTGAACAGACAGCTGAAACCAGTGCCTAACATGTGACCACACTGCTCTGCTCCTTTCTAGTGGAGCACTGAATCATTACCTTAAAGTACCTGTGTGTTATGCTGCAAAAACATGATTACCATTGCTCAGACCAAATCGGCACTTTACTGTGATTTTTTTTTTCTCTTTTTCCAGGCAGCGCAAACTAGTGATGGCTTAAACCAGGCTCTCTGTCCTGAAGAGGACTAGAGCCTGGTGTCTCCTTTCAAACCACCACATCAGGAAGATTAAAATCACTTGTGAAACCTTCAACTTCAGTGCTTCTTCAGCTATGTTTTTTATATGTGTTTGACTGTTTTCTGTAGAACACATAAGTGCCATACCTTCCAATACTGCTTTAAGCAACCCATAGCCTTGAGGCTGGGACTCTGTAGGTACAATTGCAGATCCCAGTTCAGGCCTGAGATATAGCACTGAGGAAGGAGGGAATATGATGATTGCTTTCAAACATATGTACTCAAACACCCAGAGTAGCCAAAAACGAACACTTCAGCTTCTGTGCTTTCACAGGCTTGAAGACCTCTGATCAGGAAAGCATTTATGGATGCATTTAATTAGAAACACATGCTAAAAATATGGACTTCAATTATACTAACTTCAATGCAACTTAATTGCAAATATGCTTAAATATTTCCTGTTTAGGGCCTAAAAGAACAAGAACACAATTCTTCAAAATATAGGACGTTTTATTGTGTGGAGTCTTGAAGGACTTTATGTGCTGCATATGTTGGCAATATTCAGCCCTGAAAAGTGGTTGCTTCGAAGGTGGAACATTTTGTGTACTATGAAAACAAACAGCGACACTGCAACAGCTACAGACAATGAGTATATCATGCCCAAATAAAACCACTGTAGGAAAACAGACAACCAGAACATAATTTCTCAGCTTGAAATGTAGTGGAGACACTAACTGTTACAAAAAGCCTTACTGGAGCTCTGACAATGAGCATGGAGGTCTGGAGCCCTTAGCTTTGTGCCGGGACACTGATTCATTCTTTACACCCGGGGAAGAATGACCTCTTCCTTAACGAACTACGTTCGTTATTCCTTGTACAGCATTTAGTTTTCCTGCAAGGTGTCCTATCCCAAAGCCATGCTTAGCTTACAAGAGTGTCACAGCCTGGCTGTCATGGCCATAGGGAAAAGTCTGCCTACCAGTTTAGAAAATGTCAGACAAAGTTTTGTCACTGTTTTTTGCTGCTGCTGTTGCCTTCCACTTAGGACACTTAATCCTTTGTGTTTATTTCTAAAAACCATTCTGTACCATCACTTCTTCAACAGTGCTTAAAAATTGATAGTGCAATATGTTTCACGGCTATGTGCTTTGCCTTACACATAACATCTGTCTCGTCTGCTTTCAGCAGCACACATAGCAGCTGCACAGACAGAAACACTGCCCAACGCACATGAGGGGTTTGCAGGAATGCAAGGGGCACTGACAGGGCTGAGAGCGTATGCTGCCCTTCCCGCACAGGCAGGCTACAATGCTTTAGCTGTTGTGTTGTGGTAAAACCTCCAGATACAGCTCTGTTATCCAGAGAAGTATTTTTGGCAGTATAGCTCTTTCCTACGTGGCTAAGATATAACAATATCAACCAGCTTTGTACAGCTTTGTTATATTTACAGTAGATCCTGTACCAGAACGTTCATGCTCTTTCGTTAAATTCACTTTGTTGACTACCATCATATCGCAGTCAAGAAACTTACATCTTAGGTCTTTGGCTCAAAATAACCTACTTGCATTGTCACAACAGAAATTTGTTTTGGAACATCTACTCTAAACAGTGTCAGTCTAGAAATATCGGGGCGGGGGGAGAATCGGTTAACACCATTTAAAGTTAAGTAGACTCATTTCTTCTCAGTTTTGTCTCAGTTGTTGTTTTTCTCTTTCTGTTGTTTGATGCCCTCTTTGAGGAGTGATATAAAAGACTTTTTAAAAGGACATTTGCAGCAGATTAGTCTATGATGTGAATTAATCCCAGTCTGTGTTCTTAAAACATTTGACATTTGAGAATTTACAAGGCAACTATGCAGTAATTATTCAAAATAGATTACTGCATGGCTGAAACTACAATTCTAGAATATACATATACTAATAGACATAAAGGGCAACAAAAAAAATACTCCAATTACATTAGTAGTAAGAGGAGGTTGGGAAAAAAACAGGACCACCATGTAGTATAGAAGGAATGACACCACTTGATCACAGAGGCAAAGGCAAAATATGAAATCTTTGCATCAGCTTTCAATACGAAGATCGCATGCAATCACACAATTAACAAAACCTACATCAGAATTCAGTTCTCAGGCTAAGAAGATAGAGAATATTTAGAAAAGTTAGTTGTTGATTTGTATGTTTTCTCAAATCAGCTTCCTGATTAATTTTACCTTGGGGTGTTTAAAGAACTAGCTGAAACCACCTTGGAGGTTCACAGGCCTCAGACAAGCAAACACAGAATGGACATTCATGCCACACAGTGTGGATCATCTGAAAGCCAAGCATCGTTAATAACCCACATTGCACAGTCATTGGAGACAAGTGTCTTCTCCAGAAGGTAATTTTCTCATCCTAAAATGTTTCCTAAAATGACTCTCTTGAGGGACCCATCTTTCTCCCATAATTACAGAGGGAACCTTGATAACTATTTTAAATTGGACATCTAATGCTCCGACATCTCACATCATGTACACTGGACTGCACTTACACCTTCAGAAAAAGGAGAAGCTATGGGATTGTAGGGCAGTCATGTTATGTTTATTGTAGGAAAAATACTAGAATGAAGAAACAAACTCTTTGTGAGTGACTGCAAGATAACGAGGAAAGGAGTACAGTCAACATGGGTATGTCAAACCCTGTATTTCAAACCTTCCTGTAGAGCACTGTGGCTACTGGGTCCATACGACTGTGAGGCAGTTTTTCTCAGTCCATCCGAGTATTTCATATCGCATATATAGTAAGAGGCTAAAAACTATATTCCCCATGTGCTCTAACCAAGAAGCAACTTGTGAATGGATAGCAATGGTGTCTGGATGTGCAGTGAGCCCTTTTGGCACCTGGGGGCTCCCTGGTGCCCACCTGGACAGTCTCCTCTGTCACCGCAGTGCCACAGGTCAGAGGTGAGGGGCAGAGAGAGCAGTGACCAGCTGGAGGCAGGACAGTGCCCATAGCCCCTGCTGCTGCTGTTAACGCCTGCTCTCAAACAACCACACAGATTAGGCAGCCAGCTTGTTTTCACTCCTCTGGTGGGCTTTGGCTAGAGAAACTTAACTCACTGTTTGGCCACTGTGAAAAGCAGCTCAGGTGCAGCAGTGGACAGGGGAAGGCCACTGAGAGCTGATACAAGAGGACAGAAAAGAGTGATGCTTCTGCCAGGGAAGGGCATGAGAGAGGTATCGTAGGAAAAACTTTTTTATACAGCAAGCATACTGTCTGTTATTCAGACTTTTCCTGAGCAACATCTTGCAGGGAACGCCCATAATTGTTCTCTTCTTCTTAGTCCTTTGATGTGGTACCTATTGATGCCACCTCTGAGCAACTGTTCCTCTGGTCCTGACCCATCACCATGTCTTCCAGCAAGTCGGGTTCAGACCACTGTGTACGTCTGCTGTGAGAAGCACCTACTGGGGCAGGTGCCGCAGGGTGTACCAGGCAGCAAGGTCACACAAGGCTCTCCACACCCAGGGGCCACACAGAATTGCAGGCACTCAGGGAATTTTGCTGGTGAGAACACAGATTCCTTGGGAATTTAGGTTCTTTCATCCTCCAGCAGCCTCTGCATGGGACTCCTATGCACCTACCTTACAAGCAGATGTCTTTACTTAGCTATCCCCCACACAATAAAAAACAGGTAACTGCAAATGTTTCAAAGCTAAATATAAGATTACCTATAAAGAGATGTGGTTGAAATAAAATACGTATGGACAAATATCTATGTTTTAACTTACTGTCACATTGCTACTGACCATATTTAACATAATGTATTACTGAAATAAATTTAAATATAGGGTGAGATCCTTGGCTGTTTGAGACCAGCTGTTTGCCTCTTTCTTTGTGTTCCTGTGTCACAGTCCTCACTGTGGGGACTGAGGAGCATCTCTCTGCTGTGCTGTGGAGGACAACACACAAAACCCAGCCTAAGGGTGCACCCAATATGGTGTGCTCTCAAAACTGTAGGGTAATCCCATGCAGCCTCCTATGAATAGCTGTGGAAGCAGTAATTTATAGAATTACATTATTACTGGAGTTGTGAAAGCAATTATTTTCAAATACGTCTTACTGGTACTGAATGACCATATGGGCACTCGTTCTGGACCTGTCAACTTCCACGGGTTGAGGTCTCTTCACTGAGGGCCTTGTTAACTAACATACTTCAGACCTGGCCCTGGCTCAGCTGACACAGCTTGGTGTTTCCATTCCCATAAGGTGGATGTTCCCTGAGCCTCTGGATTTAGAAGTAGTGATGAGTAAATAAGAGAGCAGAGGAGTATGCTGGCTAACATACACACAGCATTATCACAAATAATACTGCTTAAATAAGGCAACACCTCCTAGACTCAGCTGTTCTGCAGGCTTTCTGCATGACAGCCATCAAGCAAGGGAAGGCAATGCAGCTCATGAGAGAAATCACCATATTCTGAAAATTTCTTTGTGCTGTGCCTGTACAGCACCTAGCACGGTGGAGTGCTGGTCCATGTTAGGCTCAAAGACACAAGTGCAGTGAAAACAGTGCATCAGTTATCTCAGATGGGGGACAATGATGTCATATACTGATGCAAATGGTGTCATCCATGCTGACTCTGCCTGTCTTCCAGAGAGGTAAAATACAGCTGATCAGATGCTTTTTTAGGTTACGCAGGGGTTTCTAGCTCCAGCCTCCCATACATCATTTTCTTCTCTTCTAGCTGCCCCAGTAATAATCACGAAAGCAAAACCAAACCAGTAACAGGAATGACAATGATGGCAACATGCAGAACCATGATTTGTCCTTCAACCAACAGCTCCGCTGTATTGGGCTGGACATAGGACTTGCTCATAGACAAGGGGTGATGGACCAGGTTACCACGTCTGCAGCATAACCATCTGCAGAGAACAGTGCAAATTTTTCTTTAATTCATAGCTCTCAGATGGGGCAGAACGCATAAGCACCTCTCTAACTTTAGGTTAAGGGTTTCCTTAATGATAGTGAGGATGAAATAGAAATTATTAGTTTTACAGAAATACTCAAATACAAATATATGCTGAAGTACTGTGCTACATAATGTCCTTGGTGCTCTCATAGAGGAGACATATAATGATGACTTACACTGTCAGGGCTGAGTTAAAATTGACCTGACAGATTAAATCAGTGTCTGGCTTGCTTTGACGCTCTTATTTCCAACACTAACTTTGGAACTTAGAATCATAGAATCATTTAGATTGGAAAAAGCCTTTAAGATCATTGAATCCAACCATAAACTTAACAGTGCCAAGCCCACCAACTTAAATTGCCTTTCTGTTACTTTTGCCTGTGCTGTCTAGGTTCTTGTATTTTCAGTCATAGGGTTATATTTTGGCCAGTCATGCTGCTGTGCAGTTTGCAAGATGCAAGAAGAAAACATTCCAGAAGCAGAAGTGACCTGCTTCCAGGATGCTATGTGTTTTAATTTCATTTTTTAGATTTTCTGTAAACAAAATAATTTTCCCACAAGGTGAAACAGACGTAATAAATTTTCAGCACTTGCTTTTGTGAAGGGATTTCACTCTCATAAATTCAGTGCGGTGTCAGGTCAAACATTCCCTGGAGAAACCAGGGCATAGATTACAGTTAAAGCCACAAATGGCACACAGTGACCTATGGCTATACCTCCAGCATTCATTTTAAATGTGTGACACCTTGAACTTCAAAAAATAGATCATTACAATAGATACAAGAATTAACAGGGAGAGGGCATTAAAATATAATATTAACTTCTGCAGTTCTTAGGTACGGAGCCAGCAGAGTTTTCCCACGTGATTATAGAACCAAGGAAGTTTTTGTATATTTAAAGGTGGTGAGGAAGCACAGTTGCATCTCATTATACACCAAATAATGGGAAGCGTAACTTTTTCTATTTTTCCTAACAGGAGCTGAGCTTTTTGTTTTCCTTTTTTTCCCAGAAACTGGTTAAAAAAATAAATATATGAGCAAATATAGATGTGTGTGCATAATTTTATACACATCTTATATGTAATTTCAGAGAAGTTTTACTTTAGCACCTTGACAGCATTCGCGAAATACCCTGTATTTTTACATTCTGGACAAACCCTCCCAACATTCTCTCCCGTAATTCGATGGAGCAGTCAAGTGCTTATAGAAATAACACTTGTTTGTATACCACAAGATGCGCTCCCTGCCCACTCGAACCTCTGGTGAAAGTTGCAGGTGCTCCTCTAAAATGACTAGATCTTCACAGTTCACTAGTTTCTCCCATTCCTGACAGTACTGCAGAAACTTCTGTGTTTAAAAAGAGATTAATAATAGTTTTGAAATGTATTTTCCCAGTTCTGATAGGAAGGCAGGAGTGCAACTGGATTGTTGGCAGAGGAGTGCTGTAAAGATAGCCGAAAAGTGGCAAGTAAAACCGACATAATGTGATCGGCACCAGGGATACGGGACATTGCACCAGTCAGACAAAAGGGCCTTTAGAAGTGTATTTTAAGCCTCTAGGGTTGATTTAACAGAGACAAAGTTTACTGTGGCACAGAGAGCACTCTCACTCCATGGAGGCAGCAGAAAGCAGTCAGCGGGTCCTCTCCGAGCTGCCAGGGGGAAGGAAGGGAGAGGAAAAAAAGGAATGACTGTATTTTCTGAAATGCAGTCTCTTTCCACTTCTGATCTTCAGCTAGTTTGTGAAGTTTCACCCCGAGAGAAGATAATAATTTAGAAGGGGAAAAGGCTGCCTGTGTCTGGTGTTACCAGTCCCTGAGACAAGCCCTGGGAAGCTGTCCTGGGAACGCACCACACTGAAGGAAAAGGGCTGCCTGAGCATCCCCCAACCACACTGCCACCAGTCTGCAGCTGGCCACCCTCTGGGTCCCATGTGTCTTTTAGACGTTAGCATCTGTGGGTTTGCCTTGTGATAAATATCAGGATTGGTTCAAGACTAATACAGAAATATGGGGAAATTCAGTGTTCCTTCCACAGGACTATTTCCCACATTACTTCTCACACTCAAGTACACCAAGACGTAGAAACNATACAGTGGATAATGTAAATAGAGTTCTCCCCTCACATCTTTCTAATGCCCTTGGCAGAGGTCTCGCCCTAAGTCTCTTTTTCCCTGTGATGAAGACTGTCCCACAGCTCCATGACCTCTCACAGACCACTCCAATGCAAAGCAGTAGCCCAAGTTTCTCTTGGCAGGTCTGTCTCTAGTCCTTGGGGGTCCAGCTTGCTTAGACTACTTGTGGGAGCATCACTCTCTTACTCAGACAGTGTCCTAGCCTCCCTGATGGGCAGAAGAGGTGAGGAAGGTACTGCTGTCCTGTGTGCCACCTCCCACTGCAAGGTCCTCCCTATCATCACCCAGAAATGGGGCCTCTGCAGCATCCTTGAGCAGAAAGTCTTGAAGCATGGAAATGAAGTCTTTGCTACAAGGTAACACTTCTGTTAAACTTCCAAAGTACAAGTGCAACTATGATAAACTACCTCTTGAACATTTCTTTTACAAATGAAGCTCTGCATGACAGCGCTTTGCCCTTTTTGTCAATAGAGGGAGTAGATAGCTTTTTCCTCCTGAAAGCTTCTGGCCGTGGGGTTGCAGGTCCTTTACTGACAGTAACATTATAGCAATCCCTAACACCACAATCTAAGGACAGATGCCGAAGTCTCAAGGGAACCTGAAATTATTATCTTATGTTGTACATCCTGGCAATCCTTTCATTCCTGGCTTTGTTGTGAGCCATATTGTTACGTTACAGTGGTCACAAGGATCACAAAGTGGGAACTAAAACCTGTGGAGGAAACCCAGCATTCATAAAAGCAATCAGGTTTGCTCAGCCCTTCACAGCACAGCTCATAGAGCGTGACCCAATTTCTCCATTATGGCAGCAGTGATATTTAAAAGCACATGGTAGCTATGCTGTCAGCCTTTAGAAAGAAGTACCACTAACTTCCAGTAACTCCTTATGCTTCCAGAGAAAAGGAGAACCTCATCCTTGCCTTTACCCATTAGAAATGTGCAGCATCCTGCATGCAGCCCTACTAAGATGGAGTACTGGAAAAGAAGAATGGGAGAAAGAATGAGCCACATGTTGCAGCTGTATAGCCACACTTAAGGCATCGCTAGAAGACACTTGGGCGTCTCTCACCAGGAGTGATATGTAAAAATCTATGTCGAACCAACAAGTGGATCTTGAATCCAGGCAGCCACAGACCACTGACAGCCTGCAGACCATCAGGAACCCTTGTCATCAAGTTCTTAATTTGAAACATTATACGAGTGAGATAGTTCCATAGACCAGCTCAGGACGACAAGGAGTCCACACTTGGTTTGTAAATCAGAGGAATAAGAAAAATGTTAGCTTCCTCAGTATTCACATCTTTCGCATTCTTTATTTCTTAATCCCAGAATTTTGAAGACAGGAACTCTGTGGGGCTAACCTCATTAAACAAAACCACCAGCAACTCTCCCTGTGCAGCCAAAAGAGTGGAGCTCAGAAGAGATTCCATCCTTAATTTCAGCCGAGTATTCTGTACACACTGATCTGTGAGACAGAGAAACAGATCTGCATTCCTCAAAATGGGTATTCCAATGCTTTGCTGCTCATGCACAAATGCAGCTATAACCTTATGCTTTTATACTTCTTCTTGTCTATCATATCTTTTTTAGGTTCCTAAGCACTGAAAATACAATCCTTTGGTCACAATTTGTTGTCTTTATTGCAGCCAAATACTGTTTGAAACATGAGAGATCTGAAGCCCATCCAAACTTCTGACATTGTTTTTCCAAGCATGGCCGAAACTTTGCCATGACTCAAGTGAAGTTTAAGGCATAGTGGTGCTGAATAAAAATAAAGCATCATCCAACAGTTTGCGTAACGTAACTATACAAGAGATAGAGATGAAATTAGATACTTCAGGGATCGGTAAGGAAGATACGTCTATGGCCAAAGTTTCAAGCAACTGACAAAGACCATCAGGATTTTGCAATAGAGAATAGCCATGTGTTTTTCAGTGATGTCAAAGATGAAAGAGATCATTATAATTTTCAGCTGTTACTAGTGCAAGCCATTTCACAAACTCTTTTCAGCCAAGAAAAGGACCCAGGTATGTGCCAAACAATCCTATACAAAGCTTCCCATGTAGCCTGTACATTTATACATGCCTATCAGAAGCACAACATTAGATTATCAGACAGACAGTAATTGCATTTGATGAAGGATATCAGACTCTGTAAATACGCTGTGTGTTTGGCCCAGCCAACCAAAGACAAGGTTTTATTCTGAAGATTTTTCCATCATAGACAGTAAGTAAATCCAATGATCTGCAGCTTGGAAATAAGAATGAGATGGCTAAACTCAAACCAAAATAAAAGTTTGTATTAAACTTCAAACAGTAAAAAAAAAGAGAGTTATTTAACTATAAGAGGGAAAAATACTAAAGTTGCAACATGTCAAGTCAACTCTTTGCATACTAATATTGCTGGTTCTTTTTAATACATGTTGTTAATGCATACTTCATCCCCCATGTCCTTGTTTTCTCCCATAAAGTCTCAGTAACACTGTTGCATATTGGTGGCTGTTATGAAGTTGTCTTTGTCTTGATGTTCCCAAGATGACTCCATCTCTGTAGAAAGCCTCTCTCACTCTACATTATCCACTGTTAATAGCAATCCAAACAACTCCTAGGCTTCAAATATTTCTGAAAAATTGGAAGAGCATCCATGGCTCCATTCTGCAGTGGGAAGAACTGCGGCACAGAGAGATAAAATCATCTGTCCTTGGCAGGAAGCCACTTACAGAATACTTGCTTTTTGTTTGCTTTTTTCTCCTGCCTTTATATTCCAGATACTCATAAGATATTTTTTCTTTCTCTTTCTTGCTGGTATTCTGTTTGATTTTTTTTTTTAATCTTTGCCTTGCTTATTGAGATGCCTGTATTTTTAATTACTTCTCCCTACAGGCTATTTC
This sequence comes from Scopus umbretta, assembly GCA_013400535.1. Classification (NCBI taxonomy): domain Eukaryota; kingdom Metazoa; phylum Chordata; class Aves; order Pelecaniformes; family Scopidae; genus Scopus; species Scopus umbretta. Next base: position 30,563 of record VZTL01071835.1, on the reverse strand, counting down.
ATATGAGGAAACCTCCCCCTGGTTGCATGAAGTCCTTAGTGAAACATGGAGCAGAACCAGGACTAAGCATACCTTGCTTTACTTTTGTCACACTTTTCTCTGTCCTTTGGATCCATTTATCCCTAGTTCTATCTATTTTGCACTAAAATTCTAACCTCCCCCCGTGTTCCCTGCTGCCGCCTTCCTATTTTCTTTCTGTCTCTCCCTCCTTTTTTCCCACCAGCTGGACATAAAGGGACCAGGATTTGAAATACCAAACAATAGCTTTTCAGATCTTGGTATGTTTCCTAAGGACTTCACAGGACTGGAGTCTATGGGAGGGGGAGTAGCCTTTAAAAAAATAAGTAGATGTTCCTAATGATTGCCAGGAGATGCACTAAGGGGAGCCTAAAAGGACTCAGTCACAAAAAGGGAGTGGTATTTTCCTTGCCATGAGCCCAGTATTGCACTAGCCAGCACACTGAGTCACTGGGGGGAGCTTTGCTGGGAGAAGTCATGCAGGATGTTCAGTCCAAGAAATCAATCTCAGAAAAGCCGTTGCCCTATTTTGGAGAATATCAAGTATCAACACAGAGTTTCAGGAAGGTTGTTCAAGGTAATCTTCTCTTTATGGGGAAAAAGCGTTAGCTATGCCTAAGCAGAACAGTCCTCCTTAACAGTTTCTCCCTGGTATCCCTTATTACTCTGATGTTAGCATGGTCACTGTGACCCAGGGTCATCTGCTGAGTACAGATTGGTGGCATACGTTCAAATGTCCCTACATTCCTTTAACTAGTTCAAGACATATTTCCCTGATCTCTATGCATTTTGGAGATACCAAATGACAGCTTAAGCCAGTCCTTGTCCACATACTCCTTTCCCACCTCCCTGCAGTTGTTCTTATTTGTAACATCAGCATTTTTTATCAGTTTTCACAAAAAGTACCTAACAAAGATCAGTGAAACTGAAACTCCCCGAAGTGTCCCTCTGCATCCTGCAGTCTGTGACATAGTTGGAAGCTCAGGGAAAAAAATCTTGTTCTCAGAATGCTCCCTTCAACAGAGATAGAAAAGAAGAGAGAGACAATTATAGACAATGTTGGGAGGGCTTTTAGCAAACTGGCACAAAAAGTAAGAAATAAACGATGGGCGTGCTCTTGTCTCAGATGTCTATGATGGATTTCAAAACAAGCATTAACTGTGGTGTATTTGTATTGGGATATATGTCCCACAGACATTTGAGACAGGTCCTCTGTTGCAAGAAAAGCATAAAGTAAGAAGTAGCTTCCCAAAGACCACTTTGATTTATACTTGTGTATCTTGCATGGAAAATGGAATAATTTGGTACAGGGTCACCATTTGCCACTTTGTCATTTGAAATGCAATGTGCAAAGAAACTCACAGAAGAGTGACATAACAGTGACATGGACAAACTTGTCATCTATTGATTTATATACATACCCTTCATCACTTGCACTGCTGAAACATCACATTAGCTAATCTATGTGTTGTTATGAGAAACAGCACTGTAAGCCAGGGCATCTCCTCATATGTCTCTCTAATCATGGTAGCCTTTCTGTTTCTGAAATCCATGAGTGGGTTTTCATCTTGTCATATGCAATGCATACAAATGAAGAGTGGGGAGACTATGTCCTTGGTCACACAAAGGGAAAAATATGGGGAAAAAACCAATGTCGGACATGATGTTGATGCGTTCATTGCTTATCTGACTTTATTTCTGGTTCTGGGTATAATGTTGTGTAAAGTCTGTCACCAGACCTGCCACAGCTTTGGGCAGAACAGATGTTTTCCCCATGCTTCTGATGCTCCTCCCTTAAAATGAACTTTACAAACCTAAACTACCACAAGATGAATTGATACTACTCACAGGTGAGAGCCTAGATAGCAGCAGGCTATGAGTATGTTGTGGGATCAGCTCCTCAGTCCAGGTCCATGCCTGAGGCATGTCCAAACTCCTCAGTCTGACAGTGGGGCAAGTCAAAACAAGACCCAGACATACAGAGTCACTCCCTCCCTCCCTGGAAAGCCAGATGCGCTTGCTGGAGGCAGCTCTAGCATTTTCCAACAGAATCCAGATCTGATGAACTAGCAGACCAGAACAGTGAGGGGTGGGAGAGGACTCTGTATGCAGGCTTCCCTCTCTTCGACAGTAATGTAAAAGAAACCACAAAACCAGCCCTACAGTCACATGCAAAAAAGGCTCTCTGTGAACTCTTGAAATTTAGGTTCTCTGGGAGCAATAATTTCTAAGCAATTAATACAGATCTTCCCAGGTGTGTTTTAGACTACAGGCATACAAGATTAATGCAGCTTTCTCAGAATCTTTATAGGAGAACCAGAACACAACCAAGCTGATCTGACAAAATGTAGACGTACCAGATAGTACAGCCCCGGGCAGAAAAGAGGAAGGCATTTGAAAACCTTGTGTTTAGTGACTGTTGTGTCCTTTTGAAATATCTCAAAGACAGCCTTGTGCAGGCTTTACAATTAGCGAGGGAAAGAGAGAATTGTGAAAAAAAAAAAAAAAGAAATTAAGGAAATGGAAGGAGAACATGAAGAGCATTTTAAGAGGTTGGAGGCAAACCTCCCGTCACAGAGAGCGGGCAAAAAGGGAGCTAAAAATAGGCAGCATGAGACAGGACTCTCCAAAAGAGAGCGGGAAGGACACTGTGTTCTGGAAGCTGGTGCAACCAACCACAGATGAGTGTGCCAAGGCTCTTGTACATTTTGTTGGCAGTTGCTCAAGGCTGGCACGTACTCCGTACCAGCAAAGGTACCACCAAGTAGGCAGTGCCCTTTGGTGGGGCATGCATTGCCAGCACAAACTCCTGCGGGGCCAGAGGCAAATGGCTCATTAGTCAGTGACAGAAAGTGATAAAATGAAGATCTTCCTGGACTCTCCCTCCAGAGGAACTGATAGAAAGCAAAGTCTTATGTACTTATCTAACACCATTAAAAAGGGTGGGTTTTTTTTCTACCTACTCACAGTCAGTTTACAGCCATTTGTTCTTGTGCTTACATTGGCATTTAGTTTCTTTCTAAATTAGCTTTAGTGAGCTTATCTTCTCCCCCCATGTGTTTATAGAGAGCAATTGTATCCCTCCCACTAAGCTAACACACAAACTTCTGCTATTATCTTATTGTAAATCAGATCTTTGATTCTGTGATCACTCTCCTTTTCCACTTCTGCATCTACTCTGGTCCAAACTAGTTCCTCCTGAAATGGGGTAAACAGAGTGAAAATGAAATTTCAAATACAAGCTCACAAGCACCTTACAAAATAGTACCTCTCTACCTCCATCTATGATGCCAGACCCGACAAAATGTCTGAGGGTAAATAAGTCTTTTTCACTCCCAAATCACATTGATGTTTCTAAGTCCCTATTACCTCTTACAGACACCCATTTATTAACAGATGTTCCGATCGCCTCCTAAATGCAATGATTTACTATTTGTCCTAAATTCTGCTGCAGTCATCTTCAAATTAATCTTCAAAGTCATCTTTATACGATGGTCTGATCTTCATCTGTATTGACGTGCTTCTCTTTTTATTTATCACTGCTGGTTTTCATCAGCTTATTCCTGTTTTTTATGCCAAGTTCATGAAACAAACATATTAAATGGCACAAGTGTCAAGACAGGGTCTCAAGGCACCTCCTTGCAGCCTGACAGGTTTCTTTTCAGTACAGCATGTTGTCCCTTCCCTTTTATGTGCAACCTGGGTATCTTATATTAATCTCCATCTTCTCCAATCTGACAGTTTCTCAGGCAGTACAATATCAAATACCTCACTAGAAAGCAGGAATATTGGACAGGCTGTATTTTCCATAGCTAGAAAATAACTTATTTTTCTCAAAGAGAAATTTTATGTTGATATGGAATGCTTCATGCAATCAAGGCAATGTTTTGTCCTGTTTTATATTTATGTCCATTTCCTTAATTATTCTGTGTCAGCAGTAAGCTGTGCTAAAAATCCTTGCTGCTAGAATTACCCTTTTCCAACTGCTCACAGGCGAAAATTGTCCAGTGCCCTAACGTGAGTACATGGAGAGGTCATGGAGACCACATGTTTCTCACTGTCTCTTCCAATCCCAGAAGCAGGACACACATTCAAAACAAACACAAGGAGGTTGTTCTTCAGTTGAGCTGCAGATAACCTCTGGAATTTCTTGTCCTGAGATGTTATGGATGATTAAAGTCAAAAACAAATGAGGGTGTGCATGAATGAGTCAATGAAAGGGGAAGAAACTGAAGGTTAATAACTACAACCCTCTCCACGCTTATTCTGGGTATGTAAATCCCTGGGGTACAAACTTATGGAGGCTTGGAGCCTAATCCTGTATTTGGAACCATGGTGAGATCGATTTTCAGTCTAACCCAGTGAATTGACTTTAATATATTTATGTGACCTACCATATCTTATTTGAGTAGCTTATCTGAGTCTTATTTCGACCACATTCATTCTAACATACTGACTTCCATTCACTTTCTCACTTTTTACCTCATGGCCAACAACATCATTACTGAAAGCTGAGACAAAGTGTTTGTTTAGCTTTTACACAGTACTTAGATTATCTTTAAACCCTTATGTAAAGCCGTGTAATATCCTTATGGCACAACAGATGCACTTCTTTTTCTTTTTTCCTCTATGTTTCTTGCTCTACCTGCTGTTATTTGTTGTAAATTCTTTTTTTAAGTTAAGACCTTGACTTCTGGAAATTCTCACTTTGGCCCTACATTTTCTATGATTCAGGAAATGGTTTATTTCTTGATAGGTCCATTTTCTATTCCTTGTAGCTTTCAAGTTCTTCAATGTTCTTGTTTAACACAACAATTCATTAGGCCACAACTAGACGCCTTTCTGAAAGCTTTTCCTTGCCAAAGATGAAATAGATTTTACACCTTTGAGGTAGATTTTACACCTTTTACACCTAGAGGTAAATTTTATACCTTTGATTTGAGGAATTCCAGCCCTCTGCTGCCTCTCAGTTCTTCACGATCTCTAAGTAATGAAAGTAAGGGCAACATCTCAGGAGAGATTGGAAAGTAGAAAGTAGTCATCTGAAGCCCCTTCCAAGCGTCTAAGGTACTTACCTTCAACAATTGCAGCCATCTAGTGGGCAAATACCAGAAACAATCACTAGTCAGTAAAAATGTGGTCTCCTGTTACTTGCAGTTGTTCACTTTCTGAGTGGACTGATATTTCATGGCTAAACCAGGCAACATGAAAAAACATGTCCCAAAATATCTTTATCATAAGCTTGTATTACAGCACAGTTGCCCTGGCCACCCCACAAAGACCTCAGGAACGAGCATGCCTTGCTACTGCTGAACATTATGCCACAAGGAGTCACTTTGGCATGCAGATTTATTCTCTTGCATTTCCGATACCACAAAAAAGTTATGACTTTAATAATGCTGCCATGCACTGAGAGTGATAATAAATACATAACCAGAATGGTTTCTGCAGTGAGCCACACAACTGACTCACTTGGATGCTTGACAAGTGAGTGTGGAGTCAGACTTATGTACGTCAAGGCCTTAACCTACAGCTGTGATTCCCAACCTGTCCTACACTTACCTTAATGATGCACCGATCACTCTTGTCAAGGGGCACGTCAGCAGCTGCTGATTATCCCTGGTGTAAATGCTTGCCATCACAGTAGGTGACTACGTAGACAATTACTACTTTTGCACGCTCATTTAACTCAGACAGCTAGGTAACAGCAATCCAACAACAACTGCCTTTTGGGGTATGGAAGGTATGGAAGGAATGGAAGAAAAATATACCAGCTAGTATGCATTTGGTGGAGGAGAGGGTGCAAAGTTGTAGGAAAAGAAAGAAAGGAATGTAGATATCTCTTGACCTGTCAAGAGCCACCTGTGGAGCCAGAAGCTGTTGCTATTGCTGCTGTCAGTGGTAATTATCTCTTTTAGCATCAGTTGTGGTGGTGGCCACGCACTCTATGACCACAGACTGCTTTGCTAAAGGGTTTTTTTATGCAGACATTGCAGTCACAATTTGAACATCACGTAAAATAAGGTACTTCCTTAAGACTGGCCTTCGTTATTTTTTAAGCAACCAAGTTATCACAGAGTGCATAACACCAGAAATGTTCATGTCAGAAAAACATGCACTTGGTGACATCATTATGATGACATCCTTCTTTCCCTGCCAAAATTCATTTTTTAAAATGCTGCTACTTGAGTGCAAGGCATGACTATTCCGTTTTGTCAGCTAGGAACTCACCACAGTTTTCATGATGTATGTCTTGATAAATGCTTCTAAATACACCGAAGAAATTACTTATTGGAAACATAGTCATTTCAGTTTTGTTTTAAGTAACACCGCAAAACTTAATTGAACTCTAGTGGTTGTGACCAGGATAAAAGTCATATGGCCATAAAAGAATTTGCCAAAAAGTGAACCCTGAGAACCTAACTGATACACTAAGCAGGTACAATGCAAAAATCTAACTTTTCTACACCCTGCACCTATACTATGCGTGCTTTCAAGTGTCTTATCATTGTCAGCATATACCTGCATTAATTCTGGCTATTTGGAATAAAAATGTTAAATAGCAGTTTTCTCATGAGATTCAATTCTTGTGCTTCCTTGAGATCAGTTAGGAAGCTGGGTATGAAAAAGAATAGACTTGATAGGAGAGGGCTGCCTCTGTTTTTTCTGGAGCAGCAGGCATTTGTCTCCAGAACATGAAGCATGACTGCTCACAAGGATATTTCCAGTGTTTCATGTTTTATGGGCAGGGCAGTTTCTATCAAAAAGCAGAAGCAGCTCTGCATCCCTAACTCCCAGGACAAAGCTGCAGCAGCATCCAACAACACCCAGGGAGTGGGGGAGATAAGTTCCAGAGGAGACATCGTGCTCCACACAGACCTCCACTGAGTTCAGCACAGCTTCTGCAGCTCCTGGAATCAGACACCATTTGGACGCTAGTGTAACTACCTGGCTGATTCAGCACCAGAGCTAAGTAAACTGTTTGCAGCCAAAAACATAGCAAATGTATCCCTTTTTCCCATTCATAAATTATTTTTAAGCTCTGCATTTTATGAATTTACTTTACTTGTAAGAAATTCACCGTAACTCTTTATTGAAGTGTATGCTATACGTGTTATACCTAATCACATACTATTTCTATTGCCAGATCAACTCTGATCAACTCTGAAACCTTTCATCAACAGACAGTGGAACTGAAACAGTCATTTCTAGTTGGATCTTTCAGGAAAGACAGACTTACACGCACACACACAAAACAGCAGCCAACATTTGCTTGTGCGCACGGCCTGGGAGAGCAGGTTTCAGGACTGAAACCCAATGGCACACAAGAGATAGGAAAGCAGATGCGCTGTGAAGTTCCCAGCATCAGCAGAGCATCCTCAGCTACATATTCCAAAAAGCAGTCCACCTCAGGTGAGCTGACATCAAAATGATGCTGGATTTATTTCACATTCCAGAATAGTAACAATAATCCTAAATTACGTAGGTCTACACTGGACTTTAGCGCCTGACAGTTGTTTGTCAGCCGCAGCCTGGCTCCACATGTACTCAGTCCCTGTAATATTTTAGCATGTTGCCTTTTGGCAGGATTAGTGTACTGGACGTCCCCTGAGAATGCCATAGGAAATACATACTGGTCTTGTGGTTAATTTAACAAAGCTCTTGATGTCATTATTATTGAGTGGAAAAGTAGTCAAACACTTACTGGGCAGCCAAAATTTAAATAAATTCCCATGTTCTTAAGTGGTCATTTTAAAAGTTTGACATAAAATGCACATCTCTGTTTAAGACACATGGCATACACAGATGAACTTACACACCACTGTGGGTTTGAACATGCTGAAATGATTTGCAACTCTGCTTTAAGGTTGCTGGCTTCCAAAACCAATGGTGATAAGTAAAGTGAGGTCTGGGAGAAATTAATATATTTCCCAATAACCTGCGGGTTTCTTCGCAACTGCTCATAGTACTTAATGGGCAGCCAGAGCTTCCCATAACAATAACAAAATGTAAAAGAAGAAAAAATCCTATGAATATTGATAAGGTGCAAAGTCAAGCACTTAAAATTTAGGAAGTGTAAAAATAAGGTTCCCTGTGTGATGCTAATTTGAGACCCTCATATATATTTATTCTGATACAAACCTGATATTCAACTTTTTTCCACAAGATTCTTCTGTGGCTGGGACAGACTGGGAGGCTAGGAAGCAGAAGCAAAGTGCTGCTTTCCAAGTAGGACACAGCTGGCTGTCAGCAAATACCATGCCAATGCCAGCTTCTCTGCTGCAGAATTAGAGAGGAGCCTAGAGGAGTTATCAGAGGCACAGCTGGCCAAGGTGCGTGTGTTTGAGCAGAGACACTGGGTGTGCAAAAAGACAGTTAACTCCCCCATTTCCCACCTTTCCCAGGAGGTCCTTAAGAGCCGATGTAACCCAGATGGATTTTCTAGGAGTGACAGCCTCATCCTGCTGCCTCCTTCCCTCCCCTGTAAACCCACAGCTGGGTTTCTCACCCAAGATGGGGGACAGGCAGGTCAGTGCCCACAGCCAACAGGACCTTGGAGAGAGAGGGCAACCGGGAACAGGCAGCCAGAGTTGTTCCAGGATTGCGCACTTTTCCTTGGCCCTCATCTTTCTAACCCAGGGATCTGTGGGGAAGTGCCAGGTTGGCTGGGCTGGTTGTGCCCCCAGCTGCAGACCTGTGGTGGGAGAGGAGCTCCCCCCAGCTGGGCACCTCCCAGGAGCAGGTGTGCATCCATGCGAATCACATATCCCCAAGGCACAGTGCAGGTAACACCTTGCAGAGATCCTCAAACCACTTCTAAGTTAGCTACTGCAGGGAGCAGGAATTAATCCTGTATTGATGCAATACTGCGCCCAGCCTAATGAGCTCTGTTTCTTAAGCCATAAGGCCACCTTACTGTTCCTTTCTCCCTCTGTGTTATTCTCTATGTGGCTGTTATAGAGTGGCCCTTTTTATTACAGCAATTTAAAATGGAGAGAAAAGAGTTTACAATTTGCACCCATTTTATTCTGCTTCTTTTTTTCTTCTTTCCAGAACACAAACAAACAAATAAACAAACAAACAAAAAACCCCCAAAAAAGCCAAAACCAAAGACCAGCTCTGGCATTCAGCTTGTCCAGTTCTGTACTAGGGCACTACAATGGTTCACATTAACAGCTGTAATATTTTTTATAGGAGGTAACTGGAAGTTCAGAGACACTGAGTGACCTCTCCATGCAAGAAGAAACAAAAGCTTTTATTTCCAGCTTCCTCTTCTAACAGCAAAGCTGCTCTCCCACCCTCCCTACAGTTTACTGAAAATTGTTCCTTCTCTTTAAAATGTTTACTGCAAAATACCACAATTGTGTCTCGGATTCCCGCAAAGCTCAGAGTAGCAATACAACAGACCCCAAATCTGTCAACACAGCTTCACCTCAGTGTTGCTGCTGTAGCCAAGGTTTGGATCAACGCACCTCAGACTGCTGCACTGCCTATATGTAGAGCCCAGCCACTTGTAAAGGGGGCAACTGTGAGCTGTGGGTGACAAACCAGCATACAGATTTGGGGAGATACAGGGACTAAGGTTTAAAATTGCAACCTAGGGAGTGAAGAGTGAAAAAAAAACTTAAAATTACCCCATACTTAAAATTTCAGAGTATTTCTTTCAAAGTCAGGCAAAGAGTCTCACTCAAATAATACAGTTGCTTATGACTCAAATTTTCCTCAGCCTCCACATTCCTAAGTATTCAGCCAACTTCAGTATTTTTAAATGTAAAGCCAGCTGAAGGCTTCTTAGCAGCGTAGGCAAAATGCAGTTTTGGAAATGGTGACAGAATGGGTCCAGAATGGAGAGGACAAAAAATGAGGGACTTTGGTGTATATTGTGAAGAACCAGAACAGCATTTCTTGCACTACAAGAAGTGTGGTTCAAGTCTGCTCAGAGCCTGATTCCAGGAAAGCTTTTTTTAAACCTTCCAGTTGCTGAAGAGGAGAGAAAAGAGATTTCTACCTCTTGGGTGGGGGTGCTTAAAAAGGATGCATAGGGTTGCTCCCCATCTGGAAGAGGCTATTCACCTAAGAGGGACTGCAGGGCACAGATTTTCATTGCTCATTGGGTTGAATTTCTTGGCCTTTTGCTAACAGTAGCAATCAAATAGTTGTGGCACTCACTGTCCTGGTGCAGGGGTGGTGCTACAAGTGCCCAGGCTCCCCAGGGGTGACACAAGGGACCACGGTCACTCCAGCTTCTCACAGGGCAGGTGATGGGAGGCTCTTCGTCTTGAAGGAATAGCTCATCAAGGCCAAATCTGCCAGACAGGCAATGCCATAGAGTGCTTCTGAGTACAGCAGTTTGGTCAGATTTTTGGCTTGGGGTTTTTTCTGGTCTTTTACAACCAGAAGAATCTATTTTTTCCTCCCTTTCAATGTACCTATGCTCTGTTTTTTGAACACCAGTTTATGTACATAGGTATGGTGTTAGATGTTTCCTCCACAGACTGATTAGCCTTCTCTCGCCCTTACATGATCCTCAGAGGGACATGAATGTGGCACTCAGGACTCAGCTGGGGCAGCCTTCTGAGCCCCAGTCAACCCCCTGTCTTGTTATGGGAATGCTTCGTAACAGGGTAATTCAAGTCAGTCCGTTTGCAGAGGAGGAGAAATGTAATGACTGATCTCCTTTACACAGCCCTTTACTTGTTACCACTTATAGCAACGTGTTCAATAATAGCCTCAAGCAAGCTCAGTGGCTTTGCTGAGGACTAATAATGTCCATGACATCTGCTGAGCACCCACCTGGAGTCCAAGCCCTACTTTCTGAAAGCCATTCATAGTTAACTGTGAATGCTTGGCATTACAGCTCAGAGGGACTCACAGTATGAAGGTATATGTGGCCTCAGAGACAGGAACAGCAATGGGAATGTTTCACGATGCATGGTCTGAATGTATGTTACACTCATTTCCCTCTCCATCAGAGGCATTTTAATCTGCCTTTTTGGGGACATGGTGATCAAGATGGTGCACGTTCATGTGCGCTTAGCAAGCCTGGGGAGAGGGAGGGAGGCTCAGATATGACCCAGTGCATCTACTTTCAGCCACTGAATGCTTGTACATAGGGACTGCCTATTTCAAAGAGTGCTCATTACTGGTAAGCAAACTGTCTGCTGCCTTCTCTCTTTGCATCATTCTATGTAGTGTTCCGGTTAAAAATGTGGTAAGAGGTCTGGGTTGGTTTAGCCAGCTCTTTCAGTGAATCTGTAAACTGTATTGTTTCAGCATATCTCACCTTTCTGTTACAATTTAGGATTAAATAGTTGATTCACTTTATGAAAACTACAAACTCAACCAATTTTTGCTTGTTGTGGATGTGACTTGCTCCAGTGCCCCGTCACTCCTGTACTACAAACCATCACGTGGGAAAGCAGGAAGGAACTTACACTCAGAGGTTGACTGCTAGTCCCTTTCTTGACACCATGAGGGAGAATGTGATGTTCCCCAGTTGGCAGAAAAAGCAAAGTTAGTCCATTTCCTTTGTCAAATGCGTTAGTACTCCTTCTGCTGTCCCAGGAAACTCAGGTTTCCAGGATCACCAGAAATTGCTCAATGAATCGCCACAGATCTACTGATCCATAGCTGCTTCTGAATAAAGGTGCCCTTCATGCACTGTGTACATGGGGAACTTCTCCTCAAGAGGCTTATGCAAGACTCCAAGTCCTTTGCTCATGTCACAGAGTTTTCATGAGGTTAAAGATTAAGTTTTGCACAGCACTAATATGAGCAAATATTTATCATACTGAGCTGAACTAACATGTAACTGCACCTACTCCAGTTCAACAAGGATTTTAATCTGCTGCCTGCTTAAAGCAAGTCATAGGCTTAAGCAGCTTGCTGAATAAAAGCCAAAGGAAAGAGACATTGAAAGAAAAGGATATGTAGTCATAAATGATTGCATAAAGTTTTCAAACAAACTTTAAAATTGTTTTTCCTTTAATTCTGATGCCTTACTGTTCCTTAATTGGTATTGCTTTCCAAGTAGAATCTCAGTGCAGCTCTCATCTTTACAATAGAAAAGAAAAATAACTGAAACAAAACCATAGTTTCTCATTTAATTGAGTACCAGTTTTTAATGGGTGGAGTCAGGTCCAAACACAGAATTTCTCAGACAGACTCTGAGTTCTTTATTTGCATCTTCCAAAAGCCTTGAGCTGTTCTGCAAATGTTTTATCTTATATTAATTAAATGAGAATAAATCATTTCAATATAATTTCAAATGATACATGGAGCACACGGGGGTCTTGTAAACATAGCAAAACATTACAACATCTGTTATTATTAATGCTCTTTACTTTCTGCCAAGTTTATCCATGGTCCTGTTGAGTGAGGAAATCACTCCTCGCTGGTACAGGAATCAGATGAAGAGAGCCGGGCTCACCAGGGAAAAGGAGACACAAGGATTCTGATGCATTTCAGGGCAGTGTAAAGGACTTGTTCATACTCTTCTGACTGAGGAGTGATGGAGCTATCGCTATCGCCCGTGAATATGACTGGAAGGACTGACTGCCGTATGAATCTCCTTCTTACTGATGTGTTGTGATCTCCTGGGCAACCTTAATTTTGGTGGATGTAGTGGAGTTCAATGGAAGTTCATTATTCATTTTCAATGGCTTGTAAAGAGAGGTACTGTGTCCTGCATCATCCAGGTTCTGTTTGTCCAGCATGCCATGATCACATATATTTAGCCCAGAGATGGCAGTGTTCAAGTACCCCCTCAGCAGGGATGTTTCAGGTAAGAAAAGTATTTTTTCTGGGTTGAATACCAAAAAGTGGTAAAGACCAAGTAGGGAATAATAGTAATAGTGCAAAATACCATGAGCGAGGTGAGATTGGCAAGCTATTTGCATATGAGTATACAGAAAAGTGGGCTGTAGCATGCCATGCTAACATCTGGAGGAATGAACTGCAAGGTTTGAGCCTCATTTTTTCTGAAGGCTCAAAAAATGTGACATTGATAAAAATTAGGAGGAAAAAAAAATCTTCTCACTGAAATCTCCAGGAAAAAATACATTGAACAGAAAAAAATTACGTCCCACGATCTAAATCAGTTCAGACTTATCCCAGAGGGAGCTGCTCATCCTTTCTGCCTATTTCCACCCCATTTGTTTTATGCCATCTCTTTCTAATACAACCAGGGAAACTGATCAAACACATTCTATACATACCACCCAGCCCGCAGTCTCAGCATCCCAGCTGTATTCCTAACCTCACAAATTCACAGTGAAACCATCTCCAGGGTTTCAAAAGCATAGCAGCTTTCATGAAGGGGGGCAGTGGGAGCTCTCTTAATTAGCCCAGCTTCTTTGTGCATTTCTAGACATGTCTCCCTCTTTGTTCACCTTCTAGAGTTTAATGCCAGGGTGGAAAGAGAAGACTTCTCCTCTGTAAAGTAGCAAAGTTTTGGCACTTGGAAAAACAGCTGGGGCCGAGCATCTAAATGGAAAGAGGTGAATTTTAACCAGTCTGCACATTTATCGAGCACTAACAGTGGAAAATTTGGAAGCCCAGCCAGTTAGGTGAGCATTTCATTACCGGAAGTCCTTCACATGTTGTCCCTGCAACTCTGGGAAGGGAAATTCAAACACGAAACCATCATTAATGTAATTCAACCCTTTCTAGAATTACACGAAAGTGAATTCAGTCTTAATAGCTTAATTCTTTTCATTTTTCCTCTTGAGACATAACTTACTGACCTGACAGTCATTTTCTAGGAGAGGCTGAATACAAAGAACGCAGCAGGACTGTGAATTTTCTCACCAGTGCTTTAAAGCACGTGTCTATACAGAGAAAAGAGATGAGGATAGTCATGGAAAGGTGGGTTCCAACTTTACTGTGTTCCTGATTTCACTATCAAAGGTTTGCAACAAGGAAATCACATGATCCCCCAGCACATTCAGCCTGGGCTGAGAGGTCCTGAGACAACAAATCACTCAGGGGTGTGCCTGTTTTTCTAAGGAGATCCCATGTGGATCAAGTTGGAGAATAATTAAAAAATTCATTACAATTTCTCTCTGGCCACTAATAATAAGGTTTGAAAACTGAGATCTGACATTAAAATTTGTATGGTTCCCAATATCTGAAGTAGTATGTAGCTGGATAAGAGGCAGTAGTCAATTTATGTTTGGAGCTTCTGCGAATTGCTGACTTATAGGCTGCAATATTTCTCTTACTGGAGAACTGAAATAAAAAGGTTAAATTCTGGGCGTTGTCTAGTTTTTAATATTATGCATTATCATGCTGACTTAAAAGAAAGATGAAAACATGAAAGAAACAGAGAATTTTAAAGTACCCAAAAGTGGATCTGCTCCTGAAGGCAAGGTGGTTACGAACACCAATCTGTATCTAGATGTTTCCTCATTGCTATGAAGAGGCTGTCTTCCCTACTAAGGAAGCTAGATTTTAAAAAATTCATACTAAGCCACTGCAATATGAAGGCACATAAACTAATTCTGGTCTCTACCTCAGCTCTGCCTCCCTTTGAAACCCCCCATGACTGGTACTGGCAGAATATTCTGTTCCATCTCACCAATGTCCTCGCTTCTCCAATTGCCCCTTTGAAACTCTTGCAGATCTCTCCTGATGATGTAAAACACATCTTTCCTGCAAGAAAGGAGGCAATGACCTGATTAAAAGCTACTCCCCTTTTCAGTACACACATATGTGTACATTGCACATCTTACTGCATGTGTATCCTCTGCTTTTCAGTGTATTCTGCCTCTTTTCTCAGAAACAGCAAAGTTTCTGAGGGGGTGGGTATTATCTAGAAATACATCAGCATTGCTTTACAAACTTATAAACTACATCAATGTCTGAAACAACTGAAACTGTACAACTCTCACTATGAGGCATTTTATGTTTTATTTTTCACATGTAAAATAAGCTCTTCTTTTTATAGAAAAAGTTTGAACAAGACTTCCACTGTTAAATTTGGCATACTGTACACAATCCTACTGGTTTATAAGGTACCATTCTGAAAGTGACATTTTGGCCATTTGGCATTTTAACGCTGGTGAACCAGTATAACAACCACAAATATAGTTACTGCACAAAGTGAAGAGGTATAATATGCTCACAGCCATGGAGCCCAAGGGTAAGGGGTCTTCTCGTCCTCAAGTTATTAATTTTTGCAAATCTGCACCTTAACCCAAATGCAAAGTAACTGTAGTTAATATTTAGCTGTTAGGCTGTGTGCTACAGGGAAGGGCCTGAGAAAAGATCCACAGGAACATATCCACCGTCAAGTTCAGACAACTAATCACATCTGTTTCACCCTGGATTCTGCCATTCATAGCAACTTAACATAGTCCCAAGTCTCATCTCTCAACCATTCTGTTGAACAAAGGTCATGGATTTTGCATTCACCATGGAAAAAAGAGGCTCATTGACTGTTTTGGCCAGCTATTCATCCTCATTTCTTTTCAATGTAATATCTAACACATTGGTTTATTTAACAAAAACTGAATTATTTAACACATTAGTCAATATACAAATATTGTTTGATGATTAAATTTTTGCTTTTTTTTCCCAGGCATAAAGTGATCAAACTAAATCTCAGACCTTTTTTTGCTGTTGCTTTACTTTCTCAGCTATTTTTTTAAACTATCATTTTCTGCAGACAATCAGGTAAAAGGAGATGCTCCTGTAATTATTGTCTTTTGGGATAGTGTCTTTTATGTATTCTTATTAGAGCATTTCTGTTGTTTGAAGGGACTGTGGCCACCCCCCACCTCCCTCATTAAAGAGTTATACTCGAAGAAAACAATGGAAAACACAGTTCTACAACCACCATGCACAGACTTCTCTTTATTTGCCTGAATAGCGTTTGGGCTGCAGGATCCTAGAGGATAATTTTACAACTTTTTGGACATAACCTCACTGCCCTGCCTAAGCATAGCAGACTGTGGGGCACAGCTCGGTTACATGTTGCATCTGTGCTAGCAGACAATGGCTCGCTCCTGCTTCTGGTGTAGTCACTGAGAGTTTTGCCATGAACTCATATTACTGTAATTCAGATGTGCTACTGAAATAAATGTGATGTATATTTTCCATTATATGATTACTGGATTCAGTTCTGGTCAATTAAAGCAGCCTGCCCAGGGCTATCAACAGGGTAATGATTAATGTCAATAAGCAACCCTTTCTGGCATCTGCTGGCTGCCTGTAAAAAAAGAAAATTCAAAAGGGGCAGTTGCATCAATTTGCTGCCTTCAGCTACATTTAGACTAAAACATAACTGCATGGAGCTGAAGCGATGTATTGTGCCCAACAAGAAACTGGCAGAGGGAACACGTGTTACTAGGAGCATGTCGGACCTGCCATGAATTTGGCCCTGGTTCAAGGTGAAGAGTTGGCTGTAGCGCTGTGCGCATCACCTGTGAAAGACCATCCGGCAGCACTCTGCCAGTGCCTCACAAGACAGCCGAACTAGACCTGAGCCTCACAGCACAGAAGAAAAATGCTCAAAACATAACAGAGATAAGAGAAAATTTTGTGCATGTGAGCACTTGAGTTGGCACAATTATAAAAAAGCAGCCCAAGTGCCAACCAGGACTTTGGCATGCAGTGGGCAGCCCGAGTGCCAGCTGTGGAGAGGAAAGCATGAGAGCATCCCTGGGCTGGGACCTTGCCACAGAGGAAGAACTTCAGAATAAAGAAGATCCTGGTGAACTTCACGTGGGTCCCTGGCTCCCCCCACTCTCCTTCCAGCTAGCTCCCAGCACACCCACACTAACCCTCAATGTTTCAGCAAGCATGAGACATCTTCTCTTTTTCCATCCTAGCTGGGCCTTCCTAATCAACCAGTAGGTTGCATTTCTGAAACAAGGATGCCCCCTCACACTCCAGCTCCTTCTTCCCTGGTTTTGACACCACCCTAGAGATTGTACTAAACAGATCCCTGCACTGTGGGAAGCAAAGATGGGCATCTCTCTTTCCCCATTGTTTTGAAGCAGGAAATGGCTGCAGAAAAGACTCTTCTCAGCGCGCCCGGGTTGATGACATGGGACTGGTGGGATCCCTTCTGGTCAGAACGTAACCCTCACTGGAACAATCAGCAATTTGGACATCCGAAAATTATTTTATTAAACAGCAGTTGTTAATCAGTAGGAGGTCTTTTTCCACAGCCATTCTTTAAAGCCCAAACATTTCCATGTTTCCTGTAATACTTGTGCTTAGTCACACATTGACAAATACAAGGAAAAAACTCAGATCTGTGTGACAGATTTTTGGAACTGCCAAAATAATCTTTTTGAATTTTGCAGTCACTTGACAGCAGGAGTCCAGGAGGAGAGTGTTGAAAACAAAAACTTGTATTTATTCACTGGCATTTTTACTGTATTGCTCTCCCAGAAAAGGATACCTATCATATTCTGCTAAAAATACATTATCAGATGAACAGACCACAGACCAGGTTGAAGTTTAAAAGTTGCCAAGTCCACTTTTTGCTACCCAACCTAGAAGTCTGACAGAGAGAGAAAGGATGGTCCTTTGCAGTTCAGCCAGAATTTATCACACTTCAGGATGGAGGTATTTAACGCACTCAGGGCATGGAGACCAAAGGCTCTGTGAGAGGACATCTTCTGCAGAGCATCCTGCCATCTTGCAACTCACACCCCCACATGAGCAAAATGTCTCCAGCTGAGTCTGGCTTCCCTTGCTGTAATACATCAGGAGAAAAGAGATCCCTATATCAAAATGCTCAAAAATCTAAATACCTGACTAGTATTAATTACAATAATTCAGAGTTACTAGGATTACTTCCTAAATACTTAGAGAAGAATGGTTGCGTTAGTTGGGCACGAGGCCATGCGCCACTAATCCATGAAACTTTCCTCCTCCATGCCAGGCTATCAGGAGGCTGGCAGCAGGTCTTGTGTCAAAGCACTGTCCGTGCAAAGAGCAGATCGACTCATTTATTTTTTTACAGTCATCCCAAAAGGCCATGACTTCAATGAAAGTGAAGGCAAATATCCCCTCCCACATCCATCAGTTTTGAGGCATGGAAGGAACAAGCACTGCATCTCTAAGTAGATTTTGGAAGAAAGAGATAAGCTTGTCTGTTTTTCAAAGGACTGGCTTAGCACAGAGCTGGGACTGGGCATAGGCAGCTGAGGAGCACCACAGCCTGCTGAGGATAGCAGCCCTGTGATCTGCTCTGCTGGTGGCACAGGCCTGAGAAACTGGGTTTGCTGCTTGACCTTGCACGACCAGCTCCTGCTGATAAGATCCTCCCTCTTTCTTCCACCAGGCGTGCACCCATGAGCAGGAGCAGTAGTCTGGGCTCTCCCTCAGCCCTCTGCCTCAGATTTGCCCTTTCCTTCTTCCCCTTCTCTTTCTAGGGCAAGTCCAGTCTCTCCATCCTTCACCTCAGACCACTCTGACTGTGTTGCCGAGATCTTTGAGCATAGGATGTTTCAGGGTGTATCTCCAGCAGGGAGCTTCAGGCTATGCCCCACAGCAGCCCTGCATCAGCATCAGAGATCCAGAAAAGCCTGGGGCTTGGACATACCCACAGTGTGCCCTACGAGCCTGATAAGCGACATGTAAACGTCACTTGCATCTACTACACATGCCACTACACATCCCAGACAGTGACTGCTATTCAGAGGTACTGCATGTCTTGTAAGCCCAACTCAAAGGCATGGGTTTTGACAGCCAGCCCTGAGAGCCAAAACTTCAGTGTCTTGTTATGAATCTATTTGTTAGCCCATCCCATGCCCATCTGCATTACACGAATAATACTTTTCACCAGATAAAACATTTCTGCAGCTTGGAGGAGTACTGTGAATATAAAACACATTTGAGTCCATGAGATGTTTAATTCTTGTGTCCTTGGGGTTGTTTTGCTATGCTGGACTTACAGGTGCTATAGGGAAATGAGCACCCTTATTCATCACCTTGAGAGCATACTCAGAGGTTGCCTTTGTAAACGAAATTAAAAATAAGACTCTCCAAGAAATATGGTAGAATTGAGACTTTATGAAATCATAAACATTGCCTCACAATAAAGACAGTATTTATGCTAAAGACTGTGTTTTAAATTAATTTTGGCCAGATGAACACGGTGCTGTCCATGATGGGATAAAGCCATGCGCAGAAGTCTCCCAGAGAGGCAAACAGCAGCAGCTGTGTGTGCATGATGGGTGTAGCTGGGCACCACCAAGCCTTTGTGGTGACCTCAGTAGGATGAGTAGTAGACCCAGCATTTTCCACGCAGCAAAGAACAATTTATTTTACTATGCAGCTTTCTCCTGAGGCTCCCAAGAGAGCAATTCTTCTTTTTTCCAGACTCTTTCCAACTGCCGTAGAGCTTCCCCCCAAATCCCTGTAACTCCTGCCTTATCAATGCAAGAAAGGAAGGAAACATAAAATGTTCAGAGTGACAGGTTCAACTGTTTTTCTTCTTAACTAAAAATGTGGGAATTCTGTGGTGGTAGGAGAGAGAGGTGAAAACATGTCAGCGCAGCAAGGTGACGTGTCTTTGCAGGCCTCCTGCCTCTCGCTCCCCTTCCACACACACAACAAGCCATGAACAAGGACGCAATAGGAGCAGCTGTCGCAGATCTCCCAGTTTGCCCCATTATGTCTTCTAGCAGTTCCTCTCAGCACAGACCCCTTTAATCAGTGATACAGGGAAGATTAGATCTGAGCTGATACAATGGCTTGTTGCAGGACAAGGCTTGTTTGGCTCCTGCCTGTCAGTGTGACGTGCCATGTCCGTGGGGCTACTGCATGTGCGTAAGAGCGGCCATGCTGAGCTCCCACGATGCACAAAACTCATGTACTGAATTTTCCCTCTTTGCCTCCAGCCATCCCTGTTCTGCTTCTTGCTAAGTCAATTAATATCTACCATACTAGCAGTAAAGGGCCCCTGGGAACAAGGAAACCAGGGAGTAGGCTGGTTGTTCCCGATCTAGGCTCGCTCTGTGCCAATACAGCATATTTTCTAGAGTGTTTTTTACAATTCAGTTTAAATGACTCAGCTGAGGGGTTTTGTATAACTTCTGACCACAGCCTAACAGTTCTCACAGGAGGTAATATTTCCTAGTGTTTGGCATGAGCTTTCCTCCTTTTCATCTTAGCACTTGTGCTCCTTCAGCAATCCTTACCCACTTCTTTCCCTTCTGCGTGCTTACAGCCTACAACTTTGTAAGTGGTTACTGGATCCCTCAGCTTCCACCAAGCCCTTTACCACGCAGCATAATATATCACATTCGTTACTGTTATGCAAGTACCTAGACAGGCTTTATCTAGCTGTTTTAATCTTCCCCATAAACCAGCCCTTAAAGTCGAACAGCGGTTTGAGTTATTTTATGTGAATTCCCTCCAGTTTGTCAACATTAATCTGCAATGCACTGGTCTTTGAATAACTGAATTGTCGCAGTGCTGACAAGGTGTGACCGTTTTCTTTTTGGTAAGTAACTATTTGTTGCATTTTACTAATTGCATTTAATTCTACCTCTGTTTTTTCCCAGTTCCATTATACTCTCCATATTACACTTTTTGTGGTAAGCAGCATCACACACAATCAGATTGGTTAGTCTGTCAGCAGTGAAGGTAATCTCCGTAATATTTTAAACACAGCAAACTCTGATATATGAAGCAATTAAAACCCTTTCAAAAGCATCCTCTCTCTAAACCCATCTCCCGGTAAACTGAATTTAAGTGGCAGCAAAGCAACCGAATCATTGCCTTCCATTTCTGCTGATGTGAAATATTTCCCCTCTCTGCTCCATGTTCTTCCTCCTCACAGAGTGAGTAGATATTTGATTAGGTACAGATTTAAACACAAAAAGATTTTCCAAGCCTCAGTTCCAAGTTCCAAGCAATTACCCATTTGCTGGGTGTAACTCACTGCAGGGTCGCCCAACTGGAGAGCAGAACAGAGGAGGCTCTTTACAAAGGGGAAAAAAAATATTCCAAGTGTTTCACCTCACAAGGAATTCTTGAAAAATGTGTTTTCCCCCAGAGACCTGGAGTTGTTTTTCTCATTGGAGGCCTGAGTATTTTCCTCTCGCTAGCAGACTGCCAAAGAGGTGGAGGGCTCATGCTGCAGAGTGAGTGAAGAGCTGTCCCGAGCTGACACTGGATATATATGGGAGCTCCTAAGGGCTCCACTTGTGTCTCCTAATAGTGCTGTCTGCCACACACTGGACCCTTGCACTTGATCTCAGGTATAGCAAGCAGGATGTACTCATCTTGTCTGCTCTCCAGCAGCACTGACAGCAAAATAACTTTGCAATCAGGGCAAAAATTCTCGGTTGGGTGCCTAGGTCTGCCCCTAAAGCAGCCTTTCTAAGAAGGCATACAGTTGTAAGGCTGGTGGTCTTCTGGTGACCCTGCAATGTTGTCTCTGAGGAGCTCACCTGGAGAGATAAGAGCTAGTATTTGTCCCCCAGGTCTCAGATAATCAAGATTAAATGTGATTTTTTTTAATGCTAAAACCAAGTCTAGAACAAGAAGCTAACTAACTAGTTCTGACTAGATGACACCAAGTGGTCATAGGAAAATTTACATTTATAATTACTGGAACTCTTTGCAAAACTTTCACCCTTTGAACTGGAGTTTTGCAGTTTTGCCATTTGAACAATTTTATTTTTTATGTGGGAGCCACTGAGTCTGGGTATTCTGACTCTAGGAAGAGAGCTCAAACTGTTAAAAAATACAAGGAAAATACTTCAACACAAGTTGCTACCATACTCAAAAGCTGACTTATTGTATGTTATGAAGACTCAGATTTTCAAGCACTAGTTATTAATTTAATTATTAATTAATTAATGGTACCTGAAGTGATTAATAACTAGGCTATGCAGTGGTGTTAATATAGAAGTCAATGATAAAGTTCCTATTAATAAAACATCAGAGATCTTTAGATAAGGCATTGCTTGGACTGCACAAACCTACTGAAGTATAAACTAGCAGCAGATCAGTTACACCATTATTTCAGAACAAGTGTTTGTCATTCCCTATGCTCTTAGGTTTATATCTCCTACAAGAGATAATTGAACTTATCTTTACTGGACAAGATACTTACCGATGTAGGAGAAGAGATACCAGTGGTGCATGTTCTCATCCGTTACGATTATTTGTATGATGTAGAGTTATATGAGCCAACATCAAAAAATATTTTTAAAAGTTAGCCATCTGATGCAATGTGTTCTGTTAGGATATTTTCTTTTCTCCCTTAGATGACTCTGTGAAATAATTCCCTAGTCGTTTTGCCAACCCCAGCAAAACTTCAGAAGTCCGGCCAATAACCCAAGACTGCAAAACCGGCTACACTGCAAATGAACTCAACAGGTTCCTCCATTGTTTTTGAAGGGCTTAAATTCTCCCCCACTTAAGAGCCTGAATCTGCATGGCCACACATGAAAAAGGAGAGGGGTGGTGATGTGAAAGCAAACGTTTTCTGTGCTTACAGGGAAGGGAAAGGCAACAAGCAGGTGTGTGGGCAAAGGTGTGTGGACACGTGTTCTTTGTACTACCACTGTCCATAGCAATAAAATTCTGTTCTCTTTCTACACAGAGTTGTCATCCTCTCTAAATATTTCCTGGTTTGACTCTAATCCCTGTACAAGGCATGTTCTGAATCAAAAAAACGTGACTTGAAGGAGAAGGTGAGAACAGCGTGAAACACACAATGGAAGGCAACCCGTGCTGTCCTCTTTCTTCCTGAGCTTTCAGTGGGCTAAATGGCCTGCTTCTGTCGCTGATGCGACAGCAACTGGCTGTACCATCAGGACAGCCAGGATGAGAGGAAATGGCCTCAAGTTGTGTCAGGGGAGGTTTAGATTGGCTATTAGGAAAAAATTCTTTACTGAAAGAGTGGTGAGGCATTGGAATAGGCTTGCCCAGGGAGGTGGTGGAGTCACCATCCCTGGAGGTATTCAAAAAAGTGTAGATGTGCCACTTCGGGACATGGTTTAGTAGGCATGGTGGCGTTGGGTTGACGGTTGGACTAGATGATCTCAGAGCTCTTTTCCAACCTTAATGATTCTATGATTCTATGACTTACTCCCCTGGTACCTGTGCAGGCCTGCCCCACAGATGCACGGCCATTTGACCAACTGAGCTACACTGGCCGCTTTATAGACTTGCTGTGTTAGACATACTCTGTGCCCCTCCGTTTGCTGGAACCATCCCGTTTCTCATGATTCACCTTGCGCCTTGGGCTGTGTTTCCTGAATTCTCCAGGTTACTTTCTGTCATGCCCATGTACTCGCTGCTGTTAGCAGTTCTCTAAATTTTAAATAATCTTATATGCTCTCTTATCATCTCTCCGATAGTCTGCTTACTTCCCATTTAATATCGATACAGAAGAAATCGATGGCCCGAACACCAATTCCCTCAGGCACTTCTCTCTAGACTGTAATGCACTGCTGGTAGCTCCTCTGCATCTGGTCTGTTAGCCATCTTCTTCTCTTTAGAGCAGTAATTTTATCTGAGATAATTTTAATTAGCAGAAAGTTAAGATTCCTGGAGAAACTGCACTTGGAAGAGTGGTCCTGAAAGTCTAAATATGTATTACTTACGTTATTTTAAGTTTTGCTATATGGAACAAATTAAATACTGGTTCGATAATAACAGAAGTGATAGACTTCAGATGGACTACTCAGGCAAGCTCATGGACTCGTAGAGCATAAAGGCTCTGGCCTTGTTGAAACCACGGCAAAAGCCTCATTCTGGATGAAACTGTGCCCTGAGCCCCTGAGCCCTGCGGGGTGACTGGCTTTGGAAACAAGGCATAAGAGTGACGTGTACCCATTGCGTGGGAACTAACCTATTTCAGATAAACCGGTACGTGGCAACTGCCTGCAGCAGGGCACTTGCTCTACGTGACGATCCCCTCTCCTTAACCAATACCAGCAAGGTGGTCTTCCTTTGTTCCCCTTACTGTCAGATTCCCTCTCAGAGCAGGAAGGTTTGCCCAGCACATTCCTCAGCACAGACTCTGCCCCCTCGGAGGAAATGTCCTACCACCCTTTGCCTTCTCCAGCCCCACGTGCCTGCCCGGACCCCCCGCCCCACTGGCAGCTAAGGAAGGGCAGCAGCAGGGAGGTTTCTGGAGCTCATCCCTCTCGCCTCCCTCCTCCCTGACAGAGCCAGCGGGCTGCAGCTCCAGCTTGGAATTCCCCTATCAGGGAAGAAAAATCCCCTCTGATTGCAGAAACTCAAATTGCCCAGAGAGGTAGACGGGTGATGGAGTCCGAGTGTCGCTGCTCTGACATGTCACCTCACACAAAAAATCATGTGCATGGAAGTACCTCAGCGTAGGCCTCCCAGCCAGCAGGAGCTCCAAGGCTGAGGGCAACATTTTGGCAGCTTAGGGACGTGGCAGGGACATAGTAACCCTCTGGGCATCCGGGTTTTACAGCACCTATGCTTAGGCCCAGAAACACTATAAAGGCAATACAGGAGATACACTAGCAGCACTACTGTCATATAACATGGAAAATACTGGAGCTAGTCTGTTCTGGGGAGCATCTGCTGAGCCTGGAAGGTCAGTACGGGAAGTCTGAGCAGACAACATAAACGACTGTCACACCCTCATTTTTAGGAGCCCCGCACAACCACCACTAACCCTAAGCATGTCTGGAAAATCCACTAAAATGCTTCAGAGACTCTTTACATGCACAGGAATGGGGAAGGCAGATAAGCCTGGCTTGACCAAACTAATGGAAGAAGGGAGAAGAGAAAAGTCAGGGGTGAGGGAGGGTTGAGGAAGAGCCAAGATGGTGAAGTCAGGGTATTTCAGGCAGACTAGGAATGAGTGAGCCAGAGGGAGTGACAGAAGCGATGTGGCCAGACAAACTGAACGGCTTTTCTAGCAGCCCAGAAGCAGAGACGAAATGTGTTTGGGAAGCCAGGCAGAAGCCTGAACAAAGTTTAGTCTATCTAGCAGAAAAGTCAGATTATTCTCTGTGTTTGTAGGAAGACCTGATAGCTGCACTTGGAGGCAGCCTTCACATCTAAGCAAGTAAGAGGGTCGAGAAGGCACCAGCATTATAAGCCTTTCTCACTGAGACTGGAAGAACAGATGCCCTCAGCCATGTCCAAGGAAGCAGAGAAGATGAAAGCTTTAGGAAGGAAGAAGTTCAGCGCTGGCCATGTGAATGCCAAAGATGGGAGAGGGATGCAGGAAGAGGTAGAGCCTATCAGAAGAAGATGCAACGGTCAAAGCCACCTCTGTGGCTGGGGAGAAGTTACTGCCAGAAAGCAAGCTCTGTGAGCTGCAGTCCCTAAGATGGCCTCAGGCTGTTCCCAGAGGTGGAAGTGGGAAAAGGAAGGGAGAACAGGTGGAGACATGAACACACCTCACAAAAAGCTGTAGAAAATAAAGGGACAATCAGAAGCAGGGAAAGAAGCTAAGGCACAGGGCTTGAAGAGGGCCAGGAAGGGCAGCTTTCCAAGCAGGAGCAATGGCCTGAAAGAAAAGAAAGTTTCAGAGACCTGAGATTTGGCTTCAGAAAAGGAAGCTAAAATCTTCAATTAAAAAAACATTCCATGATCAAAAACAGCACAATAGCAACTAAGGTAGGGGCTGGAGGGAAGAAACATGAAATAACAGTGTCTGTTTTATCCTTAACACCAGGAGAAAAGCACCCGGGGACCTCATGGTGTTTCGGCAGTTGGAATGTCCATTTGCTGCAGCCCCAGAAGAGTTGCAGGCCAAAGGAAGCGGTGCTGGCCACCTCGGGTCCTGCGATGGAGCCTAAAACAGGAACAGAATGGGTCCAAAAACGAAACCTCTGCTCCTTGCAAAGGTAAGTACCAACACCTGTGCAGAACCAGCAAGCACCAAAAGCAAAGTGCTCTCTCACAGTAATTGTAAATGTTCTTTGGTTAACATTGGTCATATAAAATTAAACACAAGAAAACTACTTAACACACGAAAGAAAGCATTGAGCATTTTGGAAAACCTTCGATCTACACAATTGTTTTCTTCTCTTGCACCACAAAGAACAGCAAACAGTTTTTAAGTCACTGACAATTAGTCTGGCATGTCCTCAGAGCTTCAGAGCTTTCCTCTTGAAGAGAAAGTCTTGTCTCTTTCTCCTGTAACATGACATATTTACTTTCAACCATGTATAAACAAAAAAGATACACGGAATAAAATTAATCAGAAGCATGTTAAGCAAAAATACTACCAGAGTAATATAATATTTTCAAAGAGAGAAAAATGTTTATCACCATAACTCAAAAGTACCTTGACAGTATCCTTTTCTTTTAGAAGTGAGAAGAAAATTGGAATTGGGCCCAGCTCTTACAGAGAGCTCTTCAATTTCTTTATTGAAGCAAAAGTCATATTCAGTCAACACAGGTTTTCCTGATTAAGCTCAGCAGGATCGAATGCGATATTACCTAAAGAATCCCAAAAATACTTGTTTAAGCACAGGCAGCCATAAGACACAAGACTGAGCACAACCAAGACAGAGGCAAAGTTTCTCCCTTGGAAAATGAGAGTGGTTGACAAAAGGGAACTTTCTGCAATTTAGAATAACCATTGCCTTCATGGACACACATTCATGGCAGTATTTAAAACTTTCATTTTGGGGGAAAACCAGTTCACCTCTTCGGCTTTAGAACTGGATCCAATCTCTCCTGTGGTGGAAGACTCTGGCCCTTGACTGGATTTCTGCCTGCTTATTTTGGGCACAAATTTTACCAGTTGAGTATTCATTTTGACCCTACGTGTTTTATTACAGAGATTTGGAATATGTTTTCATCAATAATTTTCTTTTTCCAGAGATCATAACTTCTTCTGACAAGAAGATGTTTAGTGTGTCCTTTTATTTAGCTAGCTTTGCGGAATCTGTAGTTCCACAGTCCCAACAATGACTGCTGTTACCGAGGAAGTTCATTAAAATACCATGGATCTAGCCATAGATCTAGCCATAGCCATAGCCATCTAGAATATATGGAGTTGCTTATATTTATTATATGCATAGTATATATACAGGAGTATTTTTAGAGCATTAGGTGTTGTGCTTTATTATTAATGGCTAGGTTTGAAGCCTGAAAATGATACACTATTTTCTCTCATGAAGAAAACGCCACTGCTGTTTCCTTAGCAATCCCCGAAAATCGGTTCCTTCCTAACTCCCTGGAAAGCATCTTGTTTTTTTTATTTTAAAAGAACAACCAACAACAAAACTCAAACAACGACAATTCTCCAGTTTTTGGCAGCCAAAAAGCACAAAAGAAGTCCCATTTGGAGTAAAAACATTCAAGAAAGAAAGGAAAATGCTGAAGAAAACTGACTAGGAAGAAGGAACTAAAAAAGATAGAATTCCTTTAGTTCAAACCCCACCAAGTTTTGATAAAAAAAAATGGAGAAGGTGTCCTAATTTTCGGCACAGGATGTATTTAACTAGCCTCGCCACAGTTACTAGAGACGTGAGCTAGTCAAACCATTCTTTACTACTGTGAAAATTTATTTAAACAGAAATGAGTTTCAACGAGAAAGCTGTGCGTATGTGCTCATTTTTACAAGTAAGTACTCTATTTCCATTATAATAGGATAATTTTATTCTTGCTACACCTCTATGGATTTTATTCTTGCTACATCTAAAATAGATTGAAGTTCATAATTCGTGTTGTGCAGAAAACCGTGAGACTAGGTTCTGTGTATTTTTGTGAGGTAATTACATGGCCTGATTTCCTTTAATAAAGAAAGTGCCCTAGTTCCTATTAACACCATTGAAGCTGTTCATTAAGATGACTAAAGTTAGAGAGTTCTTAAATCTTGGCCCATGGTCTTTGAAGAAAACAGAGAGCCAAAGCCAAGGAGATGTTCAGGGAAAGTTGAAAATGCACAATAAGGCCCCAATTCTCCACTGCTGCGTGTCTCCTGTGGTCATGTGTGGCTGGGTACAGTCCTCATAAAATACTACCAGGCAAGAATTTTGCACATGTGTGGAAAATCAGGACCTGGCTTTTGCAGAACATATACGCCAAGTATCAGGCAAAACACTGCCGTTACCAAGACCCTTCGACACAATGACTTTAAAATGTTAGCAGGCAATTATTATTTCCATTTTACTGATGGGGGACTAAAATAGAGAGAACAAGCAGGCTAGGCGAGATGGAAGTGCCCAGGAAAATGACTAGAGTTAATTTTTAAAGTGGATTAGTTAAACCACAAACAATTCTATGTAGACACCCATTCAAAACTAAAGCTACTTCTATTCTATTCAGTGTTATTTTATTCTGAAAGTGAATTAATTTAAATCAAATTGCAGCCAGTTCTGTTGTGAATAAGAGCATGCAAATTGAGATTCAATACAGTTCACAGGCACTTTTAATTTACACCTTTTGTTAATTTAATTAATTGCCCCGAGTGCCTGAGCTCACATAGGAAGTGTGCCAAGGTGCAAAGAGTTAAGGATGAGGCTCTTCAGCTGCAGGTTTTGTCCTCTCCAGCAGCCCTTCCTTGGGGTGCTGCTCAACCATCCTCTCATTATCACCAGGCAGCACAGCCCTGGGTCCTTGGTTCTCTGAGAGGCAGAGGAGGTAATTCCTGTCTTTCCCTGTCACCTACGAAGTAGTGACAGCTCTCAGGGAGAGCATTTCATGCATTTAATGGGAGGACCGGACAAACACACAGTACCTATTGACCAGGGGCCAGGAGGAAGCACTCGACCCAGGAGGGTGCATTCATTGACCTCTGTAGGCACCCAAAGCCGGGAAGTAGTGTGACATATCACAAGGGACACAGAGTCCTGGTTTTGTGGTCAGCCTGAAAACCTGATAGTCAGCCTCAGTATTTCACCAAGATCAGATATGCAGAGGTATAACTCTATGATAAACATTACAAGACGCTACTGAGAAAGATCTAGAAATACCCACTGCACCTTCCTTCCTTCCTTCCTACTTTTTTTTAAATCATATTCAGCTTGAAACCATAGTTTCTTACAGCAAGTCTCTGTACAATTTTTATAGTTCCCAAAACTGAAGTATGCTGAAGTGATCCACTGATGTGATCGCATCCACCTCAGGGCAGCACAATTCTATCAGTATCTACGCAGTTATTGGAGGACCACAGCAGCCACCTATGGATCAGTCCCTACATTGACCCATTGGCAAGACTCCTGCAGCCCAGCTAATAGTCAAATACTCCTCCTCTGCTACGCAAAAATGCGTGGAATGCCGTGCATCCCACTTCCACCCGTGTGCAGTCACTGTCTAGGCAAAGCCGCGTGTTTTAAGGTCTCACCACCTTTTTTGAGTATTATTTCCTTCAGCTTCATGTCATTCGTGCCTTGGTATGAATTTAGCCAGAAATCATCTCAACCTTTTAGTTACAATTGCATCAGAGAAAAAAAAAAAATCAAGAGGAGCTTTTCTCTCATTTTTCAGCTTTTCCAGGCAGTTAGTGGTGACTCCATCAAGAAAAAAAAAATAAAAAAAAACCCAAACAGCATCCTCGCCCGTAGTCCACGAATGCGGATCGTCTTTCTCTACTGCTCTTAATGCTTCCTAATAGGCGAAAGTAACTTAAAAATTTAACAGCACGGTTATCCCTAAGCAGCTGCTTACTGGGCGGAGGAAGCGGGATGCAAACGTTTGGGTAAGAGGGAGAGGGTAACGTGTAAAATCCAGCTTTCAGGCTGAGAGTTTGAGCGCCTTCTGTGTCCGGCAAAGAAAGTCGGGGCGATCCTGAGGTCCCTTGAGGAGGGCTGCAGGGTACAAGCGCAGCTCCTTCCGGAGGCCGCGCCGATTTTTGAAAATGTGCTTTAAAGCGCCAAACTGTTTAATCCTAAACGTCTCACAGCTTCGTAAAAGGGGCAAGCCTGAAACCTGGGGGAAAGGGCAGTTTTATTCTCGGGGCCGGGCGGAGGAGCGTCTCTTCCCTACGGGAGCCGGCTCTATAGCCGGAGCGAGAAATGTCCCGCTTTCCTTCCCTCGCAAGCCAGATCTCCCAAAGCCCCCACCGCTCAGCCACTCGCGGGGGGCACCGGCCCCACCGGGCCCCACCGGGCCCCGCAGCGCCGCCGGCCCGAGTGACCCACGGGGGCGCGTCCCGCCGCCCGCCTCCAGGCCCCGGAGTCACACCGAGTTTGTATTCGCACCACGTTTTCCAAGAGGAAAAAAAAGGAAAAAGAAAAAAAAAAAAAAAACCAAAAACCAAAAAACCACACACGCAGAAAAAACACCAAACCAAAGCCCAAGCCCGAGGCAGGGAAGGAGAGGGAGCTGCCTGCCCTCCTCCCGCCCCCCCCCCGGCCGGACATCTCCGGGCAGCCTCCCGCGGAGCCGGGGGCTGCCTCTCCCGGGGGAAAAGATGTTCGGGGGCTCCGGGGAGCGAGGGCCTCCGCCCGGCTCTCTCCCCGCCGGCGGGGGCTGCCCCGGGGCCCCGCGGCTTGCAGGCGGCGGGCAGGGAGCGCCGGGGCTTTTCCCCTGCGGCGGGAGAAGTAGCGGGAGCGGAGGAAGCGGCCTTTCTCCGGGATTCGAACGCGCGCCGGCCGACGCTGCTCGCCGGGCGGGTAATCCCG
>VZTL01071834.1:85074-103375 GCA_013400535.1 Scopus umbretta | reverse complement strand
GAGAGTGCAGCCATTTCCCAGCTCAATGCTCTTGTACCTGCTAAGCTGCTTTGTATGAAGGGTATTTACTGTAGACAGAAATTATTACATGGGATTCGTGCGAGTTGGTAATTTACAGTGCATGAAAAAATTATTCATTCCATATTAACTACTTAATATAGACAAGCTTTGGACTGTTTTTAACTACTTATATTACAACAGCTCATGAAAGTCTAACTGGGATTGGTGTACCAATGACCTAGATAACTGCGTAAAATTATAGTAAACTATGACCCTCACTCATATTCACATAAAAGGTAAATGAGTCTCAGAGATACATGAGACACAAAGATACCAGAGGACCTGTTCAGGGGTATACTGGAAGCATGTGAAATATCCAGTAATAGGATTTCAAGTTCCTTTAACGTAGTCCAGTGCTGTAGGCAGGCTCCTCTTTGCCCTAGATACAGGCAGCGTAGCATTGGCTTGTGGTGTGTACCCATAGCTTTTTGCAATGGCCTTCTGAAAAAATGTGCCTTGTGAAAGCATACTGTCTGCATGTGTGTGTCTCTCCTTCTACCCTAGTAACTTCTGAACCAAAGGGCTAATTTCAGTGAAATTAAGCAAAGAAGTGGAGAGCTTCAAGATAAGTTAGCTCTCAGATCTTGGGATGGGTAATAGAGAGACTCTGTGACACTGAGTGAAAAGCTGTGGAAGGAATTCCTACTCAAAAGACAGAGATCTCTGTTTCATAAGATCTGTGCCCTAACTTCTGGGAGAGATCAGTCAGCAGTTGCACCCTACCAGGCAGATAAAAGTTGAAGACACAAATCTGCAGAAAAACAGATTGCCTTAGCTGAAATGCTCAAAACTTCTCTTCATTTTTAAGCAAATTGAATGTATATATTATGGGCTGTTTCAGCTAGATCCTTATGCAGCAGCAGAAGGGAAGCCTGGGCAAAGATGTATTTCAGGTGATGCAGGTCCAATTCTCCCTTATCCTGGGGTAGTGACCGGGGCACAGGCTATACCATCGTAAGGCTGCATTGTAAGGAGAATTTTTATCTTTTGGAGTCCATGACAACTCCAAGAAGAGAAACATGTGGAAACATTTAGCATGAAATAAAGAGGAAAAGGGCACATGGACTTACCTTAAAAAAATTATTCAAAAGCCAGGTAATCCACCCAGAATGACCAGTCCTGAAGCTCCCATTAAAACAGATGTGTATAGCCCTCTAGAACAGAGCCACTGTTTCATATTCCTCCAGAGAGGAAAAATTCCAATGATGAGGATATGTTAAACAACTGATCAGTACTGTGATCAAATGGTCCTGGGACAAATTCTCACCAACACACTGAAGTGTACTGGAGTTTTCCAGGTGAGGATCTGTCATGTAATTTAGAGAACTATAAATTGGAACTGCTCAGTAAAATAACCAAGGAGACTCTTAATGCCCAACTTGTATTCCTGTACTCATTTTTTCCAGTTTCTGTATTAATCTAGTTAAGTGAATAGCCCAAAAACTGTTTTACTCACTTATAGAAGTAATATTAATAGGGAAAATGTGTGTGACTAATCAGGTAATAAAAACATGGACTCCGAAGTAGCTTCTTCAAGACAATCATCTAAATTATCATTAACAGCTCCACCATTTCTGTTTTAAGTATTTGTCAAGAAAGGCTTTAGCATCATATAACTGTGTTCAATTTATTTATTTTTATCCTCTGCTGTTATTTGCAATTAAATTCTAAAGAGAACAGATGTTACTGTTCAAGGGCTGAGTGCTAATCTTGTATTTAAAAGGGCTTTTTTCCTTGGCAGTTGAGTAAGTTCAGCCAGACGTAGGATGCTGTAAAATTTCCAGAGCATTTACTCTATGCCATAGTTTTTGTATAACTCTGCTTTTATGGTTTTCAAACCTAGAAATGACATGGTTTACATCAAAGAAATTGCACAATTCAGGGGTGTACCGAATGCTAAAAAGAACTTGCTGCAAAGTTGAATATATGTTGCAGTACTGATACCACAAGTTTGCTAAGTGTTGGGGAAAGATCTGTTTATGTATGAAGTGGATATCTCAGTCCCTCGTATTGTTCTTTGTAACCTCTCCATCAAAACTTTTTGTAGTCATACCAGTGCAATGTTTTCAGCCTGACTGCAATGGTCATGTCAGAGTCAGTTTGTGAATATAGTTACTTTAGCCTTCTCTCCTCTTCCGTCTTCTGTAGAGGTGCTATGCTATTATACCTGTGGCCATCCATAATTATGTAAACTGTTGCTTCAAGTTCAGTTGAAGTATCATTAACAGATATTTTGGAAAATCCTAAAAAGTAGTAAATCAGATTATTCCATCTTTCCTGCAGCCCCTTTACAGTTACAGACTCTTAATCTAACATGGACCTGAGTGGAAAATTTTGAGGGAATTAAGTTACTGCCAAGAAAGAATTTTTGTGACACCCCCCCCCATTTCTAACCAACTTAGATCTGCTGATTTTAGAAGTGTTCTGTGGTATTTGTGTCTGTTTTTTTCTTGAGGCTTCAGCTCTGCAGGGAGTTACTCAATAACAACCATTTCTGAATACTGATTGCAATCTAAACATTTTGGTTAACTCTCTGAAAGAGTAGGAACAGGCTATAGGTGTCATTTACAGAGGGAGAGGAGGCAGTGGTACCATCTTTTATTCTTTGCAGAAGTGAAAGGATGGCCTGGTAGCTTAGAAGTGAAGACAGTAATTTCTTATAACATCTGGACCTCAGCATCTGATTCTGTGGCTGTTTAAATGTTTTGTATGGAGACAAGTGCCTTTCAGAGGACAGCAGGAGGGAAAAAATCTCCATTCTTCTGTATTATCCTAACATGAGGTCTCAGCTTGTTTCTAGGCCCTGTCCCAAGTCAGGAAAGAAGGGACTTTAAGATGGACTTTCTCCATCCAGCATGACTGCCCTGGGCACTAGCCTAAAGAAAATAATGGGAGGATCCCTGCCTACACTTCCAGTTTTATGAATGGCACCTAGGCTGTCATGGGAGGCTAGCAAGGCTAGCTTGAAGTCACACTCTGCCTGACACGCAGTGCAGACATATCACCATTCCTAGAAGTGTGTTTTAATTTCTGTGTCTCTGGACTGATCCACGATGGGACAATCCCAGCACAGCTGGAACAGTCTGTGGGCTGCATTAGTTGTTCTGGACTTGGTTTTACTCCTGGAACTGAGGATTGTCAGGCCTGCTGACTGCCTGCAGGACATGTGAAAGTTGATGGCATGTTAACAGCTCTGAGCTTTACAGACCTTCTGCTGTGGTTTGTTAGCCGAGCTGCAGGGCAGCATTGTATGTAGAAGGGGTACATGAGTATTCATGTTGAAACTTGGCTGTCTCTTCTTATTAGAAATATTTATTGTTACTGATGTTGCTAATATTATTATATATATTCTTGTTTAATTCACAAACATGACTATGTTGTGAGTGTAGAAATGTGAGCTGACAAAGCCTTCAGCTGAACTTGTTTAGATTGCAAGCAAACTTTTTTTTTCTTGTGAGGAGGTCAGAGATGCAGTAATCCTGTTGTTTCAGAAGTGACGCCAGATCCCTAGATAATGTCTGCCCACATGAAATGCAAGATGCATTTGAGCAGGATAACAACAAAGTGCAGCAGAGATAAAGAATTGCCATGGTTTGAAAGGGATATCCAGTATCATTTTCTAAAAGACTAGATAACATTAGCTTCAAGCCAAACATGAAAGATAGCAATCTTTTTTTTTTAAAGAGGTGACCATGTGTTTAACAGCTGATCAATTTGCTACAATACAAAGAATTAGTAGGAGGAAATTAGGAAAAGCAGAGAAGCTTTGTTGGCTAATCCGTGTTCTTTTTGTGTGCCTTTCTAATTCAGATCTCCATTTTATATTATTCTTTATTTCCAATTTGTTGCTCTTTACTGTGCTGTTACCTTTATTTCAATATCATTAATTCATTTTTATCTTGAGCACAGTTGGTTGCAAAATGCTGCCTCTCTGTTACCAATTGATTTGTCCTTTAAAAAAAAGGGAGACAGACAGAAATGTCAAACTTGTTTCACAACGGAAATGTTGAACATAAGAGTTGGCTCCAATACAGTGTCCACCCAGTGGTTCTATGAATAAGTGTTTATAGATTGTACTGAGATTTCCAGCCAGCTCCTAGTGTCTCCTATAATTGCTACTGTAGGAAACAAAAATGTTCATCTGAAAAACCAAACTCTTCATTTCAGCTGTGTAAAGCTATTATTCTGCTTTATGTGTAGTTTGCTAAAGGACAATAAACATATGTGTTTAAAGAATACAGAAATACAAGGTTGACTCACTGCAGATTTCCTTCCAACTCCAGTGATGGTTGACAGTAACACTCTCGTTTACTTGACTTCTTTTAGGGCTCTTTCTGGTTTTCAGTATTTTGGTGGGGGTTGGAAGGGGTGATCCATATAGTGATCTTGGTGTTCTGTGGGTTTGAGGTAATCTTTTTCTTTTTTTTTTTTAAATGTTCTGGGCTTTTTGGTGAAATTCTTGGGTTTACTCAAAAAACTTGTATCATCCTTTCTGTGTCTACATACGTTTTTTCCATTGTTTCTCCTGTTGGCTAAGAGGGTAGAGAAGATTATTTCAGAAGAAATGGAAAAAAATGATAAGAGAAAAATCGTAACTATGTTGAGAAAAGTAAGCATTTGCAGCAGGCAAGGCAGCCAGGAACAGCTGTAAAAGGTCTATCTGATAGGCATTAAAAGAACGTGCAAAAGCACATACTTGTGTCTAGCATACAGGATCATGCAAGTGATGAATCTTTTTTTTTTTTTTAATTTTGTCATTCACATTAAGCAGCTGCACATGAATTGGTCCATATTGCTTTAGCTGATTGATATTGGTAATTGCCCTTTGAATGTATTAATATGGGATGTATGCTAAATCGTCCACTAGCTCAAAGTTATAATCTCTGTAAGTAAAACAGTTACTAAATGGTACACAGAAAAGAGTCGTTAAAAACTCTGAAATATATGCTGTAGAAGCTGGCATTGTTCTACAGTGCCACTCTGCTGCTGCTTTTTAAATAAGATGAGTCCTATCTAAACACACAAAATGCTATACAGTAAAAAGAGGGGGGGAATAAATAAGGAAAAATCGTATACCACCTGCTGATGTGTGAATTGGATAGCAATGCAAGAAACGACATGTGTTAAATTACTCTGATGATAGAAGGAAGAAAAGTTAGAAAGTAAATGATTTATTTTAAAACACTGAATTAGAACATAGCATGTGTTCAATTTGAAATACAAAAGCCGAATTCAATATAATATTGGCCACTGACATTTAAAGTTTGAACAAATGCAATGGTTCTAAAATTTAGACATGAAGCAATACTCAAAGCATACTGCTATAATGATGCAAAGGATTAATGATTATACGTTATTAAATTTGAATCACGAGTCTGAAAGCCTTTCAGCCTTAAAGTCCATTTGTGTAGGAGTATGTGTGCGGGGATGAGTGTACTTGTAAATATGAAATACAATCAGATTTTTCTACAGCTCCATGAACAATGCACTTGTGGTTTCATATGCCAAGTGTCAGAGATAGATCTTTGTGCTATGCTTTTTATATACAGGAAAGGTAGATTTTTAACTTTACCATTTGTATGTCCTATTCAGCATGAAAATTTGGAAGGAGTATTTCAGAAGAGAAATATTTTCATTCATGTAATATGTTTCCTTCTATTTATGTGATCCTTTAATTGAGATATATTGCTGTGTATCCAAAATGTCAAACTCCTATTTTACATTAGAAATATTAATCTCAAAACTTGGCAGCTTCTGATATCATGTCACTAAAGGAGGCAGTCTTAGTCATAGAAAGACCTCTTTTCAAGGTCTGTTTGCTAAGAATTTGTTATGGTAAAGTTTCAGGGGGGTGGGGATGGTGGGATGACACATGTAAAAAGCAGAAGTTTAAACTGGGACTTGCTTAGGAAGAATGCATTTAGTGGCCAGAAAAACCCAAATGTTCTTTCAAGAATGAGGGAACTTGTGGCTTAAAGGCTACTCTGACTCAGGTCTGAATTGAAGTCTGGAACTGATAAGAAACTAATAACAAACCTTGTATCACTGGAAAAAAAATAGTAATCCATATGAAGAAGTCATGAAACAGAAAATCAAAATGGAAAGGTAGAACTATCAGGAGAAAAGATACAGTTGATATAGCTACAAAAATAGGTACATTAGGAACAGATCACATCCTAGTTGTAGTTTTGACCTGTTAGTAGACAGGGGTGGCAAGATCACCAACAAAATGACAAAGACTGAAGTGTGCATTTACTATTTATTTTCTGTACTGGGAAGGGTGCAAGATAACGTACGTCAATTACATGGGGAAAGCAAATAGTTTGAAGTCACTTAGCAAGCAAGGAAAGTATTAACCATCATTTAGGTCTAAACAATTTATACATCTGTGGATCTGCTATTGAATGCCCTATCCAGTTCAGAGGCCCAAATTTTTAAGTGATGCTGATAAATCAAAGAAGGTGCTGAAAAGAAAGATGAGGTGATTATAGTGTTTCCTTTCCATGAGAAAGACTCTTTATTCTGTGTAGTTATTTCATCCAGGAGGTAAAATCATAACAAGAATCATCAGTTGGAAACTGAAACATAATAAATTCAAATGAGAAATCAAACAGAAGGTGAACAGTGGTGCTGATTAACCTTGAACAAACCCAAGGGAGTGCAGGGGGTTTCCAGCTCTTGAGAGACTGAGGTCATGACTAGGTGCCTTTTTGGAAGGTCATACACAAGATTTTAAGCTCAATACTGGACCAACTAATGCAGTGTAATGACCTGAGGTATACGTGAATGCCTCTGACTTCAAAATGTTCAAATTTATTAATCTTGGAGGGGTGAGGGAAGCTGAAAATATGTATTGGTCCCTATAAGACAGTGGGCCAAAGCCAAGAGCTCAGCCATCAAGCTGAAAGCCTGGTTATGCGTGCTGTTGAAAGGAGGCAGCATGGGAGGCTGGCACAAGGGGTCTGGGGATGGCAGCCCAGGGGCAATGCTGTGCCAAGCTGGCACGTAAGGACAACAAGCAGCTGGCATTTTGAAGTGTGATCTTCAGAAGCCTTTCTCTTAGCGACTGTCCCTTGGGGTTGCTCCTGCTCTCCTCCAACTCCAGCTCTCGGCATGCTGAGAGCGCTGCTCCTCTTATGCATAGTAAGAGTCGTGGAAAACTTTAAAACAAACATCTGCCAGCAACACATCATTTCCTGTGGTTGTCCTAGCCATGAATTTTTTACATTGCTCTGCCTTCCCTCTTGCACATTGCTAATCTCTGATCGTGCTTTTTTCTCCCCTCTTATTCACTGGAGTCCAACTTAGCTTTAATGTAGAGACCAGCTTGTGCTGCTGATCACTGTGCCTTTTTTTGTGTCTCTTTTTTCTGAACTGTATGGAAAGACTAGGTCAAGTTGTTACTCCTGCGCTGGCTAGTTCCACTCAGTATGTGACATTCCTCTACAGTTGTTCTGATTATGCCACGTCCTACTTCATTCCTCAGACTGTGTGCAGAGCCAGATTTGCAATAGTCTCTTTTTTCCAATGCCTTATTTTATTCAGACAAGCAGATCTGCCCATCTTTTTAGATGGTAAGTACTGACATATCTAGAGCACTAGTAACTGGGCTTTTTACTGCTGTCAGCAGCTAGTATCATCTAACACAGTTGTGCTGTGCACCCAGCAAGAAGAAAATGAGGAAACCACAGAAATACAGCTGTGTTCCAAGTAACTCTAGTTTACTACTGTGTATAAACATGCATGGCTTTTCTATTTAGATATGCTGTCTCTCTCTCCAATATTCTGGTAGTTTCTACAGCAGATCACAGGAAGAACACTTTGAATTGTGTAAATAAAACTGATTTTTCAGTTCTAGCACATGAAATGATCCAAAGTGAATATTGTTTCTGACAAATTGTATGTAAATATATTTTTACAGGCTTTTTTTTAACCCAAAATTAAATGTTTTGAGGCATTTGTAGAAAAGTGTTTGGAAATAAACAGTGATCTTTGACTGGATGCCAGTGCTTCTGGCAAAGTGGTAAAGAAGGTACTCTCCACCCTGTTGTCCTCAGTGATTTGATGCTTAACCCACAAAACAAAAGGAAAATATAGTCAAAGAGACTGTGACATTCTATTTACAGAGATACTGGAAACAAGTCTGGGATGGGTAGGAGGGGGAATGATTCCACCCCCCCCACCCCCCCCCCTTGAGAGCTTGTATCTGAAAAGGAAAGATGGATTGACACTGGGAGAATGTGTACTGAGGAATACATAGCCCTCTGAAGTATTTGCTTTTAGCATGAGAAAGTGTAAAGGCTGCTTAATAAACAAAAGGAAATGAGAAACACGTAAAGGAATAAACAATTAAGAAACAGGTATACGAAAAACAGTAATGATAATGGTGCTGTCCCAGGGAGATGGAAAAGCAAATTGTAGTTTTGATACCACCACAAAACTATTGAAATATTGGCTCCAGAAACAATGGTGGTTTGGGGTTTTTTTGTGGGGTGGGGAGAAGGAGAGGTACAGAAAATATGAGAAGTTTGTGAATCGGTCAGAGTCCACTGGTTGTACTGATGGTTTGAAAAAGGTATTACATGTGGAGGCTTTTATTGAAAAGGTGATGAAGTTGTTGCTTCCTACAAAATGTCCATGTTTCCTTTTGTTAGTGGCAGAACACATAGAGTCCTCCATCACAATGCTCGGCTCAGGAGGGGGCCTGTGCATCTTAAATTTTAGTACCGTAATGATCCAGTCTGAGATAGCAATTCATGTTTAGCAATTCTGATTTAATTTACAACTCAGCTAGAATGTAATTATTTTCTGATTATACTTTAGATTTTGTGATAAAAGACAGGTGGTTTTTGAAGTTTGTAGGAAGAGGAAAAACTCATAACTTTTTATAGTCAACATTTATTTCTAGAAAACTGATTTTTCTACTAATGCAAAGTAGGTGATTTTTTTTTTGATTTTTGTTTTTTCCTAATGTCAAAAATTATTCCAGGCTGCAGATAGGTAAGGGTTAATGGGTTTCTTTATTACAAATTTTAAATCCTAATGCCTGCACAACAGAGTTCTGTTAATTTGTATTGGTGACTGAAAGATTTGCAAATCAGCTAGTAAATGTAACTAGAAAAAAACACAAAAATATGCATCATAAAGGTCAATGCATTCAATGACAGACACTGCATAGGATTTGGACATTTATTATAAAGCTACTATATTAGCAAACATAGATATAAAGACTTAGGAGCCATCAGTTTAGCACCATGTTTCTACTTCAAGCAGTTGTTATATTCTTGTACGTCTACTAGTGCATATGTTGTGTGTTTTTTCTCTTGAATACTTGCCAGCAGTATCCCTGAGGGACACATTCAGCTTTATAGACTTTCTGCATCATACAGGAAACATGGAAGATCAACCATGCCTCCTCTGTGTTGGCAGCTCTCGCGTATCTCCTTGTCCAGGCCTTTTACTGTCTGTGTCAGGACTCCAAAAACTCCATTGCTCTACCTTGCAACTTCTATCTCTTAATCACCATTAATTTCATATATATAATATATTCAGTTCCTTTTTTTTCCCTTTGTAAATCGCATTAGATCTGTGATAGTATTATCAAGGCCACAAACCTTGTCCTTTCAAAAATGACTGTACCAATTCAAAGTGGATGCTTTGGTTCTTGGGAGAAACCATGTATCCCTGCTCTGGTTCTTGGGAGAAATCATGTATCCCTGGTGGCTGACTAGCACATTTATCTGCTAGGCAGGAGGCATTACACAAAATGCTAGAACTCCCCCACTGGTTTCTCAGGAGTCAAAGGTACAAGCACAGGCTTATTATCTTTATGAAAAGCCTGCATCTGCTCTGGCATACAGTGCAATAGTATGGCTGACAAATCTTCATCAGAGGAGGTAAAGAACAGTTGGATTTTCAGAGGCAGACCCTTCTGCAGTATTCCTCTTCTGGAGTACAATTCCTTTCCTCACACTCTGATCCTACTGCAGTGTCTCCATCCCAAATCATTCCTGGGGGCTGGTGCACACTGCAGTGCTAGGAACTGTTGCGGTAGCTCCTGCTCGGAAGCAGTAACCGCTGCTGGCACAAATTCTCGAGCTAGCATAGACTCTTATAGAGTTAATTCATCACTGCAATCATATTCCACATGTTAGCCTGCAGCAATGAGAAATCACAACACTGGCAGATGTTTTCCCTCCTCAAAAACCTGATTTCATGCTGCTCTTCTGGCTTAGTCTTGCCTCTGATGCCAGGGTTGCAAGTCCCAGACTAGCAGATGCATCTGCTGACCCAGGAACTGATGGTGTTTTCCCAGCCTTGTACACCCTCTCTACCTGCTTACTCTGCCACAGCTGGCTTGAGGATGCCCACGTGCACCAAGAGCAGCGAGTTCCCTGTTGCACTTACAAGTGAACTGTTTTTGACAGCTACCACTGACAAAAAAAGATGGAGAGATTGCTACAGTGTAGCTTTATTTTTTTTTTCGTCTTTAAACTGGTGCAGTTTCTGTATTTACCGATAGAATCACAGGATGAGGTAGGTGTGTTGCTCACCAGGGGCTTGTTCACCTCAGTACCTCTAATACAGTGAATTTCCCTGGAGACTGTGAAGCCTCTAAAGCTGATGCTGGGTTTGGTGGAGGTGCTCCTGTCCTTGTATGGACAGCTTTATACCTTTCTAATTACCAGTAGTAGAATATGTGTGTGGATAGTTATTCAAGAGTTAGGGCACAGTTATTTATAATAACTTGTAATTTCTACAAGAGGTATTGACTGCATGCATGTACCTTGCAGTCTTTGGCACATAAAATTCTGCATCTGAAAAGAGAAGCAGGTTGACAGAGGCATTGGTCATGTATTTCACCCTTTGTGCTTTCAGAGGGGAAAAAAAAAAACAACCAACCAAAAGAAACCTTGGGGTGTGAGTAGCCAAATGTCTCTGAGTTCTAGTACGAGAGACTTGTACGTGTATATTTAAATAACAGCATGATAGAAGAGTAGCTTCTCATTTTAAAGCTTTTCTTTAAGCAGGGAAAAGAGAGACCCAGTTTTGGGGGGAGGTGATTCTTTTATAGCAATAAATATGTGAGTCACCTAAAGCACAAGTTTCCTGTGTTTTGGGTCACTGAAGAAATTTTAGTTATACCACCGTCCTGGGTGCTGGCAGCAGGGGGCTGCAGGGCCCGCTGCAGTGCGGAGAGGGCAGGGCTGCCCCGTGCCGGACACAGACGGTTCCGGCCGGTTCCCCAATAGTCCCACCACCGGCCACAGCAGAGCCCAGTGAAGAAGCTGGTGGTGCCTCTGTGGAAACGTATGTAAGAGCAGGCAAAACTCCATGCAGGTGGTGAGATATGAGGAAAAAAGTGTGAGGAATAGCCCTGCCAGCACCCAGGTGAGAGAAGCAGCAGCTGGTGGGTGGGAGTTGTTTTAGTCTTTGTCTTTGTTTCTTACCATCTAACTCTATTTTAATTAGCAATAAATTAAATTAATTTTCCCTAAGTTGAGTCTGTTCTGCCTGTAATTGGTAAGTGATCTCCCTGTCTTTATCTCAAACCATGAGCTTTTCCATCTTATTTTCTCCCCTGTCCTGTTGAGGTGGGGAATGAGAGAGCGGCTGGGTGGGTGGCTGGCAGTTGGACAAGGTCAACACACCACAACTATTTTGACATAGCGCTCTAAAATGTTCTGACTTTGCATGAAAACATGTCCTGGTATCTGCTGACAGTACAGAGTGTTTAGGTTTTACAACTTCATTCAAAGCAACACAAGAGGAAAATGAGTACAACTTGAAAATCCGTATGCTGCTTAACTGTTTTGGGGTGAGGGATCATAAAGGGAACTGCCACCTGGCTGGTGTAGCAGCAGTTTGCGTAGAAGAATGGGTCTGTCATATTGGTTGCAGTCCTTGGGGGAAATTGCTGTGTTTGGATCTAGGTCTGCTCTGTAAGAGATCAAACCACAGAGTGTCTGGGAATAGCACTCTCAGACAAGTGTTTAACAACAGAGCTAGCTTTTGTCTGGCATACTGAAATGGAGTCAGGGACTCCCAGAGATAAAAGCAAAAGCTGCTACATGCGAAGAGCCACATTTATATACACTAACAAAATATCTTCTCTGTGAATTGGTGCTGAGGGAAGCTTGCAAGATACACTAATGGTTTCCTCCAGCACTTTCTCCTTCTTGGTCCAACTGAGTTCATTGGTCACTCTTCAGCGCAATACCCAGTTGCAGAAGCTGAGAGGCAACTTTAGTTGCAAGGATGAAATTCACCCTTGTGCAACACCCAAATGGAATTTGAGGCCTCTCTTCACAGAGCTGAATTTAACCCTGGAGGAATAACAACTTCACAGATAATGCCAAACTTCCTTGATTTTTCAGACCATACAGTTGTTATAGGGAAGCAAAGTAGTTAGAAACTGAGGGATGAAAACAGCAAGCTATGGGCATGGCTATTACATTAAAAAGTAGTTAATAGTATTGCTGTGTACATGAGATACAACTTCCTGATGACTCAAAAACATAATCCCGTAGTTAATTAATAAATATTTTGAAGAGTATTACAATGTTGTTTGTCACTTATAGGCTTCTAATAGCTCCCTAGGGATAGGACAGCTAGTTAGATGAGCAGATCTTCCTCAGTTAGGCCCCAGTTTCACATCAGCATTAGAGCTTCTGTGTTGCAGATATTATATATGCAATTCAATCCATGTGGGGGGAATGCCTAGTCTGCATGTTCTTCCTGTTGATTTGCCTGGAAAAAATGTAAGAATTAGGGAGAAAACTTGTAGAAATACTTAACTTTACCATTCACGCAAGCAACTCAAAGTTCTTAATTTATGTATTTTTGATAGATAAATTTGATTAAAATTTTCAATGTAGGACTTTGAATCATATAAACAAGCTGATTTATTAAGTACATATTTACATATTTTAGTGAAATTCATGTCAGTGGGCAAAAAATATTATCACCTACATTTGAATACATTACACTTCTAAAATAATGTTAATTTTAAAAAAATGTGTAGTAGTAAAAGACATAATGTTAGAAGTTAATAGATGCTAGAATACCTTTTATTTCAGTAATGCTAGCCTTTTCCTGGTCCCCTATTCAAAATGGTGGAACTAGATTATTAATGTCCTTCAAAGGATACATAAACTAATCAGGAAATATCTGAAAGAGCTCCTCTCCTCCCAA
This sequence comes from Scopus umbretta, assembly GCA_013400535.1. Taxonomy (NCBI): domain Eukaryota; kingdom Metazoa; phylum Chordata; class Aves; order Pelecaniformes; family Scopidae; genus Scopus; species Scopus umbretta. Next base: position 90,121 of record VZTL01071834.1, on the reverse strand, counting down.
AAGGACCTGATAGGGTTGTCCCATCTGCAACAAATTATTTGCAATAGCAAAAAAGCTTCTAGGACTACTTAACGAGAAAGGATAATGGAATCATATATATTAATGGTCAAAGCCTGAGTAAGAGCTGATGCCCCCTAAAACAAGTTCTGAATATGTCCTTTGGGAAACATTTCTTACACAGATCACTTTTTTTTTTTTTTTAAATGTATGAGGAAAATGCACCAGGCAATACCACTTCCAACATTAAGGAGCTCACGTGCGCTTGTCAGGTAGTGAAGGCCAAATCCTACATAGCATCCACAGCCTACAGCTTGTACCAGTTTCATTAAAGGCAGAAGGTTTCATTCCGGCTAGATAACCACATCTGATCTCCTTGTATATTATAAATCACTGCATTCCACTTGGTTACAGCAACATGAGTTTTAATAGGTTTCTTCAAGTGAAACAAATTGCTAAACCATACCCAATCCAATTTGCTAGTGAATGCACCGCTCCTCCTTACAGTATCTAATGGTTAACTTAAGAAAAAGGGAGCTGTATTCTTACATTTAATTTGCCTTGTTTCAGCTTCTAGCAATTAGTTCTTTTTAGCCATTTCTTCATGGTATTAAAGAATCTCTTTCTAACAAGTATTTTCTCAGTTATGGTCACTTCTCAATCTTCTTTTGTACAGACTTAACAGATAGAGCTCATGGAATATTGGAGGCCTAAGACCTTCTCTCCAGTCCTCAAAACATTTCTCTGGTTCTCTTTTGCACTTCTTGATGAGTTAGTGTTTCTTAACAATGGATTCCTCCTCTTTAAAAGAAAAATGTCTAGTTCTTTAAATGCACATTTTTTTGAAAGCAGTCGCCTCAGATTCCCACAGCATAGACTTACCAGGACTGATTATAATTTATGTTGACTAAACAAATAACTTTTGCCAGGGAATAGAGTATCTAAACCAAGGGTGCTCATTCTCATAGTGGATGTTTCATGATGTTTGTTTAGTTCTGTTATTTTAAAAACATTTTTAGACAGCAAAAGAATATCAAGATTGCAAAATTAAGGTAATAGATGCTGAAACAAAGGTAGCCTTATCCTTGTGCTCTTCCTCACCTCACCTCATGCACACTTAAACCCTGCTGCTTCTCTTAGCACTAGCTGTCAGCACTGCCCTAGCTGTAGATCTGGCACCCAGTTTTCCCCAGGCTCCTTACACAGTGCCCTCAGGAAGGCCTTTCAAGATATGCTCAGTGAGTATGTATTCAGATTATTTAGTTTTCAGAAACCAATATATCTCCAATAATCTTACACAAATAAGATCTTTCAAAGTTTTTTCATGTAGCCAAACTTGCATTTTCTTAGGAACAACAAAATGTACCTCCTTAAACACAACTTAAGTCGTATGTTCCCCACACCAAAGCTCTTAATTCAATAATTGTTTGAAAATGTATTTATATTGTGATGTGTTGAAGCAAAGCATATCAGAAAAATTCAGCTCTGGGCATGCAGCTAGCACAGAAAATTTCTCCTGCTTTCCCAAATACAAGGGGTAATGAGTCAAAGACCTGGATCACTTGGCCTTCCCAACCTAAGAAACAGCTGCATATTTGCAGATATAGAACCATAGGCAACAAGAGAATTTTAACACCTGCAAAGTTTAGCATTTTCCAAGTGAACTCTCAGCTAAATGAGGTTTTTCAGAGTTGTGTTTTGGGTGTAGACACCAAAGTCCTTTACAGATTTTGTCATAAGTGTCCTGAAAAATCTCAGAAATTCACAGAATCAGCTTTGTAATGAAATTTTAGCTGATGAAGTATGGGTGATTCAAGGTTTTTACAAACCACTTGGCTTCCCACAGCTCCTTAGTCATTCATTGTCATTTCATAGGACAGAAAAAGAATATTCTTCACAAGGGAAACAATTGATGGAGTCCCAGCTGAAATGCATAATTAGAACACCTGTAACATATACAGTCTGCTGCTCTTTCACTATTTGTCTACTTCCAAATTGCAATTAGTTAGTAAAGTTATTTTCATTTTTTTTAAATGTGTTTTCTACATTGTGGCAGTTGATTTGTTCTTCTCTCTTTCTTTCAGATAGGTTTTAGTACACTTTAACTGTGACAGTAGTAGGAATCATCACAGAACACTTTAAGGAATTATATCAATCAATTAGTCCTGATACCCAAACAACTAGAGTCACAGAACGGTGACCAGGTTTGTAGTGTGTGATCAAAAATCATACCAAAATTCCAAGTTTTAGACAAAGATGAATTTTTATTAATTCTATCAATAAATTATCCAGTAATTTTCATTACAAATAAGAGTTTTAAATAAAGAATTCTAAAATTATTAGAAGAAATATCTGAAAATTAATGAGTGAAATTTTGTATTTTATTGGAGTTTTCAGATAACATACTTTTCATTTACTTGATTAAAACATATATCACCAATCAAAAGGCTTTATTTGTCCCTTTACTGAATGTAACAAATGAGCATCCTTTTACAGAGGAAGTCAAGCAAAAGCAATTCTTGACATCAGAAATCGGGAAACAATGGAACTGTGCAGAATGCTTCCATTCTATGAAGCCCTCCCTGTGTATGGGTATTGGACTGCCCCTGTGCGGAAAGTCTTGTGATGATAAGTATAGTTGTGCGGTATGTCGAAAACCATGCTGCTGCTCTCCCTTGTAATTTGCAGTAGCTGCCAAGATTTTTCTTTTGCAGTTTATCCTCCAGCCCTTCAGTGATGGGCTAGGTGAAATAAGGCAAACCTTTCTTTTTTTTTTTTTTTTTTTTTTACATTTTTTNTTTTTTTTTTTTTTTCCAAGTTTTGTTTCCCAGGCCAGCATGTGAAACTTCAGTTTCACTGCCTTGCAAATGTCACATACATCTGTTTCTTTGTGTATCAAATCTCAAGATTTACATAAGTAAATAGCTATCAGCATTCTTGAAGCCATAACAATGTACAAACATGTTGGAAACTGGTGAACTAAAAATTATATTTGACTGCCCTGTTGTGAATAAAGATTTAAAGGACTGAAAATATTATTAATGATTTCAGTGTAATGTCTTGATACTGAGATGATTAGGATGACAGGTTGACCTGGCATATTTAAGTTTTGGTCCCTTATTTTTAGTATGAGCTTCTCCTGAAGAAGTCTAAATTAGAAAGAATAGGATGAAGCAGAGATGTAGTTTGCATACTGAATTTACCTAGCCACTACTTCAAAGGTTTTTAGGAGAAAATTTATATATGTACAAAGGTAAGACAAGGTGAAGGCTTTTGTTTAGAGCAAAAAATACGTGTCAGCAGTTTTGGAAAATCTCTATATATTTTCCCCTCCATTTTCTTCTTCAGCTCTACTATCTTCTGTGCAATTGCCACTAAACTGTGTTATATTTCTACAAGACAAGTAGCTTGGGATTCTAGCTTGAGTTTCCCATCTTGATGAGTTTCAAGGTTGTCAGTTCTGGTCAGGTCCTGGTAGTTTATCCTGATGATTACCTGTGACTGGAGGGGTCTGACCCATCTGCCACAATTGCGCTACAGCAATGCAGGTTACGTGGTAGCCTTGGACTTAGCGTAAGTGTGATGAGCCAGGATATGAGTGTGCATGTACAGGCAATTTGGCTTGTGTTGCAGCCCGAGATTTTCTGTATACCCCTCCGCTTCCTAGTTGGGGCAGAAAGAGGAGGAGGATCAACCAATTCTATTGCTAATGCTTTGTGTCCTTAACTGAACTGCTGTGCCTTCATCCATCTGCAAAAACTGGAGAGCCAAGGTATCCTGTGGGGAGGAAACTGTTGTGAGATATCCTGGACTCCTCCAATGGTTTATTTTCATAAAGGGATCACTCAAGACACTTGATTCTTACTCAGAACCTGTTGTGATTGTATTTGGTAATGCCTGTATATCTTCATATTTGCATGTGGAGAAAAAGAACCTTAGAACCATACACATAAAGATACAATATAGCTACCAATAAGGCTCTCTTTTGGGGAAATATCTACTGCTACCTGATCATGGCATTTGTCTGTTTTCCTCCTGCCTTTCCAGCATCTATCTGTTGCTTTTTTTGTCTGTTCTTTAGCAGGTTAATTTGAGAGATCATGCTTTTAATGGTTCTCAGAAGGCACCTGTCACATATGGGACACTACTAGGTGTAACACATAATGATTATAATCAACCTTGGAACTTGAAATTATGCGATAGTAAATGTGAAGCCTGTAGATTCCCAGTTCCTCTAAAACCTGTCAGTTATCTTTAATCTTTAAGTAGAAGAGCTGAATTGTGAAAAGAGCTTTATGTGAAGGCTGCAAAATGGAAATGAATGCCTGGTTATTAAAATAAATAGGTGTCTAATGCCCAAATTATTTCAAGGATATGAAAAAAGATCTAAAAAAACCCTGTTTACAAGTCCATTTTAGCACGACTTTCTTATTTAAACTCGTGGTACTTTATCAGTGCCATATATACTCAAACACATGCAAATGTGACCCATATTATGATTTTGCTGGTAATTATTTTCAGTTACTATTCAATTGTAAGTAGTCCTTTACTTAATCTCTTTATAAAAACAGAGATCTTTCAAAAAAAATGGAAAGGTATCAGGAGGAATAAATAGATTGTTCTGCAAGTTCAGCCTTTAACATAATATGCAAACCATTGGATTAAAAGCAGTAGGTATCACAGGTCAACTGCACTCACTAATCACTGCCTCAACAAAAGAAATTGACTTTGTTGCTAGCTGGCTGCAGTGAGAATAGTAAATCACTTCATAGACTTTATATTTATTCAGTTCACAGCTTGATCACTACTGTTTCACCTTTCCTCTGAAAAACAGTAATGCTCTTTGCTTTGTCCAGGAAATAGAAATTGCTCATGGAATCTCCTAACTATTTGTTTTAAGTGAATGAGCAATACAGCTTATGCCTACTGGTTCCTGAAATGAAGCACTGTCGTAGCATGGTGGTTGCAATGAATATTTATATTGAAAAATTATAGGGGAGGGGATTTTTTTTTTTGGGGGGGGGTTGTTTTTTTTTTTTAGGTATCATGT
>VZTL01071834.1:73514-84775 GCA_013400535.1 Scopus umbretta | reverse complement strand
TTGTGGGTGGGTTGTTTTTTTTTTTTTTAGATAGCATCTGACAGATGATTGTGCTGCTTTATGCATTACAGTTTCTGTACTTTGTTATCTGTGAAGACTGCCATAATATAACTGTAGGTAGAACTGCAAGCAGGCATCTTATGAAAGATGAGCCTCCTGGGATACTGATTGCATTACCATGCTAAACAAAATTGCTGTAACAAAAATGTTTAGCCAAATCTCCATAGAAAAGGGTAACATTCGTTCAAATGCATTTTCAAAGGCAATCTTCTGAAATGGAGGAAGTACCTAAATGTGCCTTTGAAATAACTAAGTATGCAGATGGAAGATGAAAAATAAGTGTTTGTTGACATACTGTTTCACTTTCAAGCTGTAGAGTTTTAATTTTATTAAGAATGAAAATGATGCCCTAAATACTTATTGACACCAATATGTCTCTGTGCCAAAACCAAAATACTTTCTGTCTAGAGCCGGGTTTGAAAAGATAGATATGGAGGAAAAATTGGGCCTACAGCAAAGAACTTCCACGCTGGGGCTGTGGGACAGAAGGATTCTGCGGGAGGAACATAGAGATGCAGGCATATTTTTGTTGGAGCAAATATCCTTCTCCATTGACTTCATTTGTTTGAGCTCAAGTCTTACAAAAGGAAAAGACTGCCTCAAACATGAGCTACAGACGGGTTTGTAACACCAAGTTTTATAGTTGCTAGTGCATCATTTTGTAGCCAATCACTAGATAAAAATAAGTTTAAATGCTTTGCTTTGATTGTGGGTGTTTCTACTCTAGCTCTTAACCTAATAACTCCTGAGTTATAATTTGTATGTGATTATTATCATCTAGTTATGTGATTTGACTTTCTTGTAAAGAGGAAGAAAGCTTTAAATCAGAAGTATTCCAACTCACAAAATGGGTTTTCGAAGATGCTGAATCCTTGCCCGCATAAATATTTTAGTTCCTGTTAGCAGAGTAACATACTGCTATTAAACAGTGAAATCAAAGGTTTATGATTGTCCTTTGTAAATCAGTGGCAAGAAAAATGAAAGTACAGCAAACGCACTGTTAATTTAAGCCAGAGTTTCCAAAACTATGTCACACACACATTTAAATGAGTATGTTCTAGACATGCAACTAGTTGGTTGTGGTGCAGCTAATGAAATACAAGCATTGTTTTTTCACATACATTCTCCCGAGCATTCAAACTTTAATATATTATTGTGCTTAAGGCAGGGTCTTGAAATACGGGGTGGGGTTGTTATTGCCTGTTAGTCTCAAACATAGGAAAGCATAATATTGCTGTAAAATGCTAAGGGTATTTTTGGTACAGAGGTGGTAAAAGAAAAGCTGTTCAATTAGCTGTTATTTTAAATGATAAATTATAGCATATCACTCTTCCAAAATAAACAAGTAATAGTTATTCATAAAAGTGTCACATGTCATTATTAATTGGGTTTTTCTTGCTTTTGTAATCAGCATACTCTTTGCGATTAACCCTAAACTCTTTTATTTGAGCATATATAGGACCCACCCCTTCAAAGTTAGGGTCACCAATTTTGATGTCACAAAACACCTTTTTAGGAGTTATCCTTTATAAAGAGGTTTCTTTGCCTTGACATTTTAATGTCCTTCCAGGATCCTGACTGATTGGCCTATGAGTTGCATTAAATTCATGTATTCGGTAGTCAGAAGATCTGAACTTTGCATCCTCTTGGAAGAGAGGCTAGGGAGAGATGACAGCTAAACAAGCTGCACTATTTCAGAAAAGGCTAATTCTTGGAGAACTGGGGACAGTTGTGTTGTGGAAGAGATTACTAACATTTGAATGGAAAACAATACAGCTTCAAGTAGGTTCAGCGGTACCTGTGCTGGCATACTAGCTGCTTCATGCTGACAGAAACAGCATAGCAGAGAACTTGGGCATTGTACCACATGCATCTGTAGTAGATGAACCGAATGCTGCAATCATTTTATGTGGCAATGAATAAACATCTACTTATTTATGTATCGCTTTGTAGATACATAGAGAGAGATAGATATGCTTATATTTAAATGGTTTTTGAGAATAATGTGGGACACAAGTGCATAGAATGTTTACAGGTGTGTTATAATGAATATTTAGACTGTGATTCCTACAGTTTCTAAGGGATTATGAATAATTCCAGCCTAATAAAGGCATGCCCAAGGAAAGAAAAGCATCCTTGGAGGACAGAGGCAGACCTGTGCATTCCACTGTTCTGCAGTCCTAGGCTTCTCTCCTGTTCTAGCAGCGTACAGGGGTGCTGAGGCAGAGAAGAGCTGCTATGTGAAATCCAGTACCGCATTGATGTTGTGACTTTACAGGGGAGTCCAGACGTTCTTGTTTAAAGCCTGTTTCCGAAAACCACCCCTTTTTTCCTAGAGGGATGATAACCATAGCCAATAAAAAGCTTTGTCTGAAGGGAAATGGGAGACTTACTACTCTCTGGGTGGGAAGAAAAAGTAATCTATAAAATGTTTCCATGGTAGTTGTTTCCTATCTCTCTTCCAGGCCTTCAGAATATTCTAGTTTAGTAATACCCATTATCTACTTCCTCATTTCTTCAACTAATATGCATTGGAAGTGTTCACTTATCCACCTGGGCTCAATGGAGCTTTATACACCATATGTATTCCTGTTAAAACCTGAACGTATTTTTATATTACTTCAGGTTTTCAATTAACCTTGCGTCCACCTATTTCACAGCATTAAGAGCAGTTTAGTGTTACAAACACAACTCTCATCTCCTCACACCTCCTCTCCTCCCCACATAAAACTTTAAAATGCAGCTTTTCTGTGCTGTAGGAAACTTGTGATATCCAAGTTAGATAACCAATTCGATATTGGACTTACATTATTTCTAGGAAATAACACCAGTGGTAATTTTCCAATGTTTTACTCCACTGTTAGATGTACTAGCAAGTGTTTCTACACTGAGCTGCATTCCTTCTTAGTAAAGCATGGACATCAATTTTTATTCAAGATGGTTAGGTAAATACAGCTTTTTAATATACATGTATACTTCTAAAGAAATAAAAAATATTTTGGAAAATTCTGTAAAATTCAATGTGTTTACATGGAAATAGGTGAAGAGTAGGTTCATGAAAGAGAGCAAAATGGTGAGAAAACCCATTCTAAAATGTTATATTTGGTGCTACTGGATTTATTCTGTTGCATCACACAGATATTTTAAACGGACTAATCTAATGGATGTGTGAATTAATGAGTATTTTATGGCAATCAGTTCACAGAAGTTGCCTACAATAAGATGTCAAACTAAGCATTGGGTTCATAGCAAATTTAGGGCATTATCAGTTCAACCATTTGTTACTCTTTCTCATCTCTAAATTTTTGAAGGTGCTTCTCAATATTTGGTGAAGATGAATGTTTCTCTTGCTAAGGCCTTTCTCTTTCTTGTGCTTGATACCATCTGCGACATACTACTTAGCAAGTCATGGGTGCCATCACAGACCCTTGTGATTTGCAATATAAATTTCACCTTTAGGAAATCATCAATTTTGTCCTCTCAGCTAATTTTTCCCCTCTGAATGTACAGTTGGATGTTGCTTGAGAATATCTTTCTTAAAGCTTTTTAACTTAGAATTTGACTTTTTTTCTCATTTTCACTCCTTTAGTCTCAATTCCTGACTTTGCCAAAATAGTGCTAAATTTTATCCAAATCATTAATAAGAAAATATCTTCATCCAAAAAAAATCCATTCTTAGTGTCTCACAATAGTTTACTTTCACTAAGCTTTCTGGACCATAGGGACTCATATTATCCCAAAGCTCTTCCTTGCTTCCCAGGACTTATAGAAAGAAAGACTTCTAGAAATCATAACATTAGCTTTCATCATAACATTGTATCAGCTATTTGTCTGCTAATGCTTTGAGAGACTTGCTGCTGCCTCTGCTCAAAACCGTATGTCCTGAAATCCTTCTGCATTACCAGAAACGTGATAAGATTGCTAGCATGCATCTTTCTGTACCTAGAATGGACTTGACCATGAAGAAAATGGAAATTTCAACCCAAATCATCAAATGTTCATGTCCTTGCACTGAAACATGTCCCATATTTCACATGTTTTCCTGAAAGTATGCTTGTATCTTTTAGCCAGTTCAGGTGTCATGTCTGAATGTAAACCATGTATTCAGAGACCTTTTATGTATCTACACTCATTTTTTAAGTGCTGCAGCTCCATGGTAAATTAAAGTCATCCACATGTCAAGTTCTATTCATCTGTGACAGACACCATGAGAGTTTTAAATAAAGACCCACTTATGACTTGATCTAGCAAGGGTGGAAAATGCCCAGTGACTTCTTTATTGTCCCTCCTCCCTTGGTCTCCTTGCACAAAAGCAAGCAATGTTCCTGAATTGATTGAGTTCAGCATCTGCCTTCACTCTGAATCTCTCCAAAGCCATCAAGACCACCATTCATCCTTATAGATACTGTCTCTGCTTGTTGCTTTGTGCAACAAGCCATTTCTGGCAGAAATCCTGTGACCAAGCTGACTTCCTCCATGGCACAGTCGTTCTTTTTTCCCCTCTCTGTTCTGTCAGATGCCTAGCTACTGTAATTGAAATCTTCACCCACTGTCCTCATCTCCTCTTCACCACCTTTGACTCATTCCTCAAAGCCTCTTCTCCCAGCACAATTTCTTTCTCTGAGAAGGATCTCAGCAATTTTTCCCAGTGAAAACTGACAAAGGTATTATCTTCATCTTCATAACTCCTCCTTTCACTCATTGCTCTGTTCCTGAAACAGTCGTCTAGCCTGTCACAAGTTACAAAGTTTTCCAACTGCTATCCTTCTCCGCTCATCCACTTTGTGCAGTAGCACATTACACATGACAGTAGCCTTTCCTCCGTGGTTTTTTGTGAATCTGCCTTATCAAGTCTCCAGTTGCAAGGGTTTGACATTAGCCTTTCCTCTGTGTGCTCTTCAGTGAATCTACCTTATCAAGTCTCTAGTTGCAAGGGTTTACAGGGAAATCAGGTTTTTACTTCCTTCCTAGTTTATCCATGAGATGTCTCACATGAAAGCACAAATTCAGCTACCATATTAATGAGGCTGATTAGGAACTATGTGGACCTCGGTACTTCAGACCTGCCTCTTCCTAACCAAACTAAAATGTAAGTCTGTTTCTGTGTAAATATTGAAGTGGTATCTCAAACCAACATCTCTGAAACACTGGTCCTTACCCTTTCTGCAGAAGCCCTCTCAGTTACTCTTTCTCCTGATGTCTATTAACCACCTATCACCTCATCTGTCACCCAAATTCACTACCTGAGCATTGTCTTCAACTGAGATTTCTCTTTGCCACCTCAGATCCAGCTGGCATGTAGTGTTTGACATGTGGTCTTTCCTGAACATCTATATTGGTTCTTAGTTTTCTTGCACCGTAAATTTATTTTCTCAAATCTCAACAAACATAATCTTACCCAACTCAAATAATGCTGTTAGAAAACTTATTTTCCTAATTTCTGGGGTTTTGGCCATATCACTTTCTGACCATAATACTCAGGTGATATGTGACGCTCCCTTTTTTCTTTTATGCAGCTTATTTGTCCTTTCATTACTCTGTGTCATTTCTTAGTCAGTGTGAAAACAACAGCTTCAACCTCAGTTCGAGTCACGATGTCCACTTCCTCCTCAGCTCTCACTTTCAAGCCAGCACCTTTGTGCTTTCTCCCATCAAAACTCTTCCAATGCTTCTGCAAAACTGGTTCTTCAAATCTCTCCTCAAAATGTGCCTTTGCCAGGCTGCCTACAAAAAATACTGCTTGTCATAATGGCTATTATCTTCTTTTTTTCTCTTACTTCATACTGACCTTTTGCCTTTTGTCCTCGATCCACTGCATAAATTCTTGGATCTTTTTTCCACTGTGCATTTAGATAGGGCTAATACTGTGAAGTCCTGGTCCATGAGTAGAACTCAGAGGTGCTATGGCAGAGTGAACGGCACTGAAGGGAACAGTAAAGGCCAGGAGGAGTTGAAGTCATGGCTATATCCCTGTAGAATGGGCCTGGCACACTATTCTAACAGTTAGTATTTTTGGCAAAAACACAGATATGGAAACTACATCCATGGCCAGATGTGCACACAGAGAGCTGCCAAAAAGAGTAGTATACACTGTAAGCTATACTGTTTTCTCCAATAACGTATGCTGAGATGCTAGTCCTTACCTTGGAAAAAGTGAAACGCTGAATAAACTCTGGGATCTGCAACTATGGTTCTGGGGTGATTTAAAGTATTGTGAACTGATGCTTAACCAGCTAAGTCATTCCCTCCAGCACCCTTTTGTTGTAATTTCCCTCCAAAGATATTAAAAATACAGAAACCTTGGCCAGGTTGTAGTTGATCTAATTTATAAAACATTTTCTGGGTATTAAAAGCTAGGGCAATGCACTAGTAGTTTTTAAATTGTGTTAAATATACTGTAAACTCCCAGAAAGAACCTTTCATTGAAGATTATTGTATGAAGATTTGAAGATTAAAGTGTCTAGATTAAAGATTAATGTGAAGTGCACTGGGAAATTGCTTGATGTGTAAGGAGCTATACAGTATATTAATCGTGCACTTTACAAAACTGCCTGAGGGAATTAGACACCCAGTTCTCTTACATGTCTTTGAAAAATCTCACTCTAAGGAATTTGTTGTTACATAGAGAAAATAATATTTTCATTGGGAGCTTGAGTACAAGAGGAAAGGAGAGATGTGGAGACCCTCTGTATTCATCTAGGGCTTGATGCTAGCTAGCTCTTCTACATTTTTTTCAGTTTTGAATTTGCTCTGTTACTGTATAGAAACAACCTGGATTTGAGTGATATGAGTTTATAATACTGGTCTGACCCAAGAACACTGATCCATCTGCTTATGTATTTCTTGTCATCAATTCCATTTCTTCTTTGCTTTCACTTCAGGACAGTTTTCATGTTCTCCTACAAATTACAGAAGTAATTTCAATAATTTTTAAAATAACCATGTAAACCTTAATGAAACAAATGTATACATGTACATATTTGTATTTATAGTATAATATGCATCAATTAAAAGTAAATAGCAAAATAATTACATGTTATATATGTATTTTGCAAAACAATCCTTTTGCTGGAGTTTTTTTCAGTCCTTTTTTTTAATAGAAATTTCAATACTTTAATGAAAAAAACATTCCACATATGGTAGAAATTATAAGTTTGCTTGTCCCTGAAGTGCTGCAATACAAATAAGCTGTTAAATGCCAACTCTGAATGTTATTTTTCAGATGTTAAGAGAGATAATCCTGTACTAAAACTATTAGGAGGCAAATTTGTTTGAACTTCAAAACCTCTTTGATCTGAAATGAAAATGAACTGTGTATGAGTGTATGCTTCATTAATTTGGGGTTAGCCAATTGTGTGCATTTTTTGTTTGTTTTTTTCCATGAGGCGTCTTTCTAATGCAGTTTATGAAATACAATCATGCAATGCACTCTTATTTTTCCTGGTAAAATCAGTTGCATTGCTTTCCTAAAAGGACACTTTCTCTATAGAAAGTAGCCTGTGGGAATCAATATTCAGGTTCACAGTCACTCAAAAAGTCATCGTGCTGGTATGTTGCATTGAGATCTACTTTAGTGGTCTTATCAAACCTGCAGTAGGCATTTATAAAGTAAGGCTTCCGTGGGTACTGTGAAAGTGTGATTAAAAATAATCATCTGTCTGATGAATATTTTCCTCTGACTTTTGGCAGGATCACCCATCTGAATTCATGCCAGGCTCTACAGGAACACTGATGCCAGCAATTTAAGGATCTTCACATTCGGTCTCAGTGGTAAGGTCTAAAGATACCATAGTAAACCACATTAGAATATTACTGTTTTCTGTTACGTTACACTGAAACTGAATCTGTGTGAAAAACGAAGTACTTCCCCTTGACTGATGCAAGGATACAGAGATATAAGGACATATATTGATCTGCAAGAGATTGAGCTCAGGACACAAGTTCTGAGCAATTTTCATAAACCTAAAATCAGAAAGGTTATTTTTATTGTCCTCTCTACTAATGTAACTGCTCTCAGAAGGTTTGACATTGCACATTTTGAAGAATGTAACTATTTACAGAATGATGGTGGGCAGGCTCCAAAGAGAAAGTAAAATGCACAAAAATGAAATTCAGTAGTTTCCTCTTGCTGAAAACTTAGCAATAAGTTGTAAAATTACAAATTATTTTCCCCTTTAATGCTATCTTTGTTGTAACTAGTCTGATTGCTCAAACTTTGAGTCAGATTCTCAAATACTGCTGTGGACACCTTGTGAAGGGGTGTAATCTATCATCTTGAAGCTCAGAATTTCTGCTACAGAGATAAATTCTCAGCTTTCATAAAAGAGAAAAGGAAGAGGAAACCACTGAGTCCCACCATACTATTGCATCAATTTGGAATATATTTCCTGTAAAACTGTAGTTGGGTAGTGTGGAGAAGTTCTTTAACAGGACATCATGTTGGTGTGTAAGCGTTCAGCTTTTTGGGGAAGAAAGATCTAATTTTTAGACTATAGTATTGTCTGTGATGATACTTTGGTCAAAATTATTCTCACCGTTATGCCACATACCGCATGAAATATTTTGGGACCTGGGGAAGTAGGAGGCCAGGGGAGGCAAACCACCGTGTGCTATACTCCTCCACTTAGCAAGGTCTAACAGCCACTGTTAGAGGCAGGATATAGACAGCCCTTTGACCTCATTCTGTCCAGTCATGCTCATGCTGGTTTTAGATTACTGTGATACAGACGTCCAGTACCGCCACTTCCAAGTCCTGCCGATTCCAGGCTACTGAAGTATATATTTTTTTGAATTAGCTTACACAGCAAAACCTAGAACTCTTCTGACACGGAAACAAAACCTGTATTCAGCATTCCTCTAGCAATTTATTGTCATTAACCAAGTAGTTCAATAAAATCTCTCCTTGGGTTTAAAGATGTATTCAATGACAATAGCATTCCTATCCAATCATGCTCTTTTCGTACAAAAATGAGCAAAATACTGTGTTATAATGAATCCTCAAGGCAGATTACATTTCATTATTGCTGGGTAACTTTTATAATGTTGGAATGTGTTCCTAAGAAAGGACATTTTCTCCCTCAGAGCATACTGTACTAGTAATGCTCTTTATTAGAAATAAAAGAATGCAGCACTCATATCATGTTACTTGATCACATAACCAAGGTGCAAAACAATAAATTATCAAGGCATTTTTGTAAGGAAATAATGTGATCCTAATAACACTATTCTGAACTTTTCAATTTGTTGTTTGGCACTACTAAATGCTATATGCACTGTATAGTTGGAGTGCTGAAAGCCAATGCTGTTCTGACAGAATTCATAGAAGCTAGAAGTGACTGGTACTGGACTAGTAGATCTTTTTCCCCTGGAAACAGAAGGCACTAATGACCTAGTACAGGAAAGCAAGAGAGCCTCATCTGTTGTGTCTTAACTAAGGCAAATGAAAATCCATTATAAGCCATCCAAGGTACGGCCCTGTGACAAAACTCCTGTTCATGTCAGCAGGAGCAACTTGGGTAACAAACATTCAAGCACTAAGAATTATAACTGGGTTTAGATAAAGTTCTTTAGGATCTAGGAGAAAAAATTGACCAACCATAAATACATACAGGGGAGAGAGAGAGAGAGAGAAAGTTCCATATTCATGTTGTCATATATTCATGTAGCATATGCCTCAGAAGGATTAATGACCTTCAGGGCATACAGATGACCAGTTCACTTGTTCCACTGTTATGGAGTCAAAAAATAGTTCAACATTCTATACAGTATGTATATGCACGTGTGTTAAATGAGGAAAAAAGAAAGTGTTCCTTCTTACTGCATATCTTTTTTGACTATCCCTTTATGCTTCATTTCAGCTTTTACATGTTTTTTGTGTTCATACTTTATTATATTTTTCTTGAGGCAGAAAGGTTTTCAATGAGAAGTTGATGAATGTCCATATTAAATTGGATCCCCTTTTTTAATTAAGTTCATCTAAATTTAATTTTGCAATTTTACTTCAGTAAACTCAGGACTCCAGATGTTGAATGTGCTTTTCCTATTCCTGCTCTCACATAATTGTACCTGTAAAAGATTTATGACTTAGAGAGGCATTTCTGAACACTTTTGAGTGTTTTCAGCATATGTTTCGTGGATGGCTAGTAACATGAGCAATTAGCATCCAAAAATACTGCTCTGCACCCAAGCTTTCTTTTAATAGGATGTTACTTTTATTAGTTTGAACTTTAAACAAATAATCAGTTTAAAAGAAACATTATCGAAGTATTTCAAAGGTAGAGGGATATTGTGTTCTACAGAAATTTTAAAAGTGAACAAGAAGTCTTCAGAAGCTACAGGATGCCATA
Organism: Scopus umbretta; assembly: GCA_013400535.1. Classification (NCBI taxonomy): domain Eukaryota; kingdom Metazoa; phylum Chordata; class Aves; order Pelecaniformes; family Scopidae; genus Scopus; species Scopus umbretta. The sequence continues at coordinate 74,369 of VZTL01071834.1, read as the reverse complement.
AGAAAAACTATAACTAAGAATTACTCACTTTGATTAAAGAAAACCCCAAACAATTTGTGGGTTCTTTGGCCACTTCGTTTCATTATAATTGTGGTGGTGAATTGCTTGGTGCTGTCAGAATGTTATTTGAACTTTGTAAAAATGGGAAATATATACTCAAGTGCTTATTGGTCTTAAAGGTTTCAAAATGCTTTCACTAATTTTGCTAACATGAGCAATGACTTTGTAGATTAACTATCACCACATACTTTTCATATTCTGTCATGACTTCTGGATCACTGTGAATGGCTCTTATTTTAAGAATTACCCGGAATTTGCTCCTTAAATTGGGGCATATCTAATAAAATTGTATGTGACACATATGAGGCATTGTATCATGAAGGTTCTGGTTCTTATCAAAGAAACAGATACCCCAGTTAAACTTTCAGATAACAGTATAAAAACAGTATAGTCTACTTGTAAACAAAAAGATGTTGTACTCTTATTCATCTTCAAAACAAAATCACTTTCCTTGAGATTTTTTGTTGAGGTAAGCACTTTTGAGATTAATTTGAAATATTTATCCACGTAGTAAACAAATCTGGTTTTGAACATTTGTGTCAATTCAAGACTCAGGATGCAAACTACTTTAGGCATGATTGGCAATCTGTCACTTCAGGTTCATTTGAAGGTTTCTTCAGAACAAGTAGAATAACCAGTACGAGGCATCAGTAATGCTAATATGAATCAACTTCTATGTTTTCTTCTTTTCATAGAATCATAGAATTGTTAAGGTTGGAAAAGACCTCTGAGATCATCTAGTCCAACCATCCCCCCCCCCCCCCCCCCCAAAAAAAAACCAAACCCAAAACAACC
>VZTL01071834.1:54189-73354 GCA_013400535.1 Scopus umbretta | reverse complement strand
CAAACTTACTGAGGGTGCACTCAATCCCCTCATCCAGATCATGGATAAAGACATTAAACAAGGCTGGCCCCAATACCGAGCCCTGGGGAACACCGCTTGTGACCGGCTGCCAACTGGATTGAACTCCATTCACCACCACTCTCTGGCCACGGCCATTCAGCCAGTTTCTAACTCAGCGAAGGGTGCACCCATCCACACCATGAGCCTCCAGTTTCTCCAGGAGAATGCTGTGGGGAGACACTGTCAAAGGCCTTACTAAAGTCCAGGTAGATCACATCCACAGCCTTTCCCTCATCCACTAGGTGGGTCACCTTGTCATAGAAGGAGATCAGGTTGGTCAAGCAGGATCTGCCTTTCATGAACCCATGCTGACTGGGCCTGATCCCCTGGTTGTTATGGATGTGGTCACTGAGCATATCCAAGATGAACCATTCCATAACCTTCCCCTGCACCGAGGGTGTTTTATATTCCTACAAGCCTCCATAGTATAATTTGGATCTTTACTGATGAATTCGAAGAGGTGTTGTTATTCCTGTGGTCCATGTGTCAAGGCAGGCTGTAGAGCAGTATCTTTAATGACTTTCCATAGGCAGTAGAGGAAGTCAGTCATGGGAGCTTCCTCAATCAGAACAAGACTGTAACTGCAATATGTAATGCCAAGCAAGTATACACTTATGAAAGTTTTAGCAAAGACACTCAAGTAGATCATTTAATTTCTAGCAAAAGAAAGAAATATAAGAATCCTCCATTGGGTGAAATGCTTCTGAGTTTTAAAGGCTTCATGTGGGAGTCTGGATGGGACCCAAAGAAGGAATCGCTTCGAAGTTACAAAATGATACAGTTTATGCTATTGTTAAATTGTCAAGATTTGCTATATATTTGCTGAGATGGTAACCATACAGGGTGTTTTCAAAGACACTAACTAGAGAAGGGTATGTTAAACCTCCAAAGTCTTAAGAATGCCTAATGACTGCCTGCCAATACAGCTGGATCCTGCTGGGTAATGGGGGAATGCCTACCATGTAAATATAAAGGGGGTTATTTAGGAGACCCAGTGAGCTGTGAATTATTGCCTAGGTTGTCACAAAAAAAAAAAGGAAAATGAGTTGTGAAGAGGAAAGAACGTGTACTGAGTTCTGAATAGCTTCGTGAAACTTTTTTTTGAGATAAATGAGGAAATGTATACACACTCTGCAAAAAGAGATATCTGTTTTGTCAGATTGCAGATGCACCAGCCACCTAGATTACTGTGAAAAAAACATTAAAGAAACAAAAACGGGTTATTTTTGTGCCTGACAAATGCATGAATTGGAAGAAACTAATATTTGTCCAATAACTGAATTTAAGATCTGTATTGATCTGGTTTCCGCTGAAGTCAGTGTAAATGTTTCCACTGATTTTAATGGGACTTGGGCTGGACCCTTGGGAAGTTAAAGAGTTAAGAGCTGGATTGACAAGAGAGATAGTAGGGAATATGTTCCAAGCCCAGTTGTATTGTGCATCATTAGCACAAAGCAATTGAAATAATAAGCTTGGAAATACTTTTAAAAATTTTGTCACTTAATGTGCTGAAGCTCATAATCTGAATCCCAAATGAATAGTTTGAAAATCTATACTGTGTACTTCTATAAGGTTACATATACGCAAATAATTTTTTTTTAAAATGGGAAGAATTTCACCTAAATTATGAAGGTCATCTTTCTGTTCCTTTCAGGCACTTCATCACAGGCTGAGGCAAAAAATACCAGGGTAGTCGGATCTAAACAGCATGTTGTTTCTATTATATTAAACTCATACAATCTGTGTATTTTGTGTTCCATTATATAGTAACAGGATCTTACTTACTCTCATCTTCTTACTTACTTTCATCTTTAAGTGGAGTATGTGAGTTTATAAGCATGGTGACAGAAAGAGCGTAGGAAATTAAAGTAACTTACATCAGCTGTGTTAATTTTTTACAGCTAGTTCCTTTAAGCAGATCTATCTGGAAATATTATCTTGCTTTTCAAAACTGTAAATGTCTTTTTAAATTAAAGCTTTTTTTTTAAATCCTGCCTTTGGCAGAATAAATAGAATTTCATACAAACAAAGACCGAATAAAAGGGGAAGGCTAAGATCACAGGACTGTTAAGACCACAGGAAAGAGTAGTTTTCAAGGGGTTGGCCTTATTGTTCAATTGAAAAAGTTCGAGATTTTGTTGCTGAAAATAAACAGGTGACATGAACAGGAAAAGCAAATATTTTTTCATCCATATTTGGAGGTGGAGTAGAATTCTTCAGATCTCTTGGTAATTGTTGGTTAAGGACTTTCTCTGCTGAGCTGAGTGATTCTAAATTAAATGATTTGTTTTTCAATATGAGTAAGATTTTCTTATCCGTCAGCTTACATGTAATCAACTTAAATGCAGTTTTAGAAAGAGATGAACCATGTCAATGTAATTCCCAAGATGAGAAATGAATACCTGATGAACTTCATTCTTCTAAGATAAAAAATAATGCATTACTTTAGCATTTTTTTTCCTGGTGATTCTGTTAAGTAGCAGTTATGGGGTGGGTTCTTGTTGCACAGAGAATATTCCCTATATAATATATACACATACTTACACTTCTTGTACCGTAATTCCATTAGTAGTGAAATATTCCCAAATATGTTAAAAATTTTACTAATAGAACTGTTTAAAAACACTGAAAATAAAGATGACAAATTAGGCTAGCCAAAAAGGAAGATTGGGTTTTGAACAAAAACAATAGTAGTCAAATGTGAAGTATAGACACACATTTTGAACCATTGCCTTATTTTTGTCAAGTTTCACCTGACAAAAGTGAATGTGAAACAAGAGTCTGAAGGTAAACCCGGGCCCCAGAGAGGGAGATATTTACGGCAGTAAGACAAAGTGATGTAGTGCAGAGGATTTGGTGTTAAGCTGAGTTGACTTGTCTTCAAATAGACAGCACAGAGTTAATAAGAGACCTTGAAAGGGACCGGAGGCCGTTGTTTGGGTGCCTTCCATACAATATGGGTTAGTCTTTCACTGTAGTAGTGTAAAGAGAAATATTAAAAAATGGCATTTGCAAAAGAGTATAACATAAAGACAGGTCAGTAAGAAATCTTACATGACACTATGGTGCTTCATGACTATATGTTTGGTGTGCAGAAAGGACCTCTTCAAAAACGATTCCCCTTCTTACCAAGGTCCAAGCTAATGGCCCACTGGATCTCCGTGTTATGGAGTGATGGGATGTTACTGTATCCCATAAAAATGGAATAATTCTTCATTCATGAGAATTAATAAGAGACAGTACAATAAACTCATTAAGTATTTTTTTAATTAAATGTTCATCATTAAAGTGCAAACAATAAATAGTAATTTAAAAAAAACAAAACCAAAAACAAACCGCAAAACCCTACTGGTCCTCCAATTGTATGTGCTACATGCTTGTGCAGAATTACTAATGAGAACATATTTAGGTATAAATAAATCTTTTATCCTCATTATAACTCCACTGTGTTCCTACAGTGAAGTCATCCACACAGAGCTGCTTATGGGTTGAAAGCCTCAATAGCGTCTTTTATTTATAATAAATATTGCATACTAATGTTAACAATGTCATTGTGTGATGCCTCAATAGAGGATTATGACTTCATGTAATCAGTTAGCTTGATGTCTCTTGTCTCCTGTAATGGAGTCAATTTTCCTTATAAAGGAGATGAGAATCACTTGTTCACAAACCTTGGAACAAATATTCTATGTACATACTGTGTTAACCCAATATTAAGGTGGCACAGTGAAGCTTGAAGCCAGGAAACACAGAGGTAAAGTTCAGTACATAATTTATCCTTGTTGGGTGCACTGAATTACACTTTAAAGATAGAAATCCGTATTTCCCCCAAAATAGTATTTGAAGTGTGAATTACTGTATTTTCAGGTGTAATTCCGCATGTACGTATATGGAATATTCCTGAAATGTGTATGACTATAAATAACATAATCATAAAAATGATTTTGTGGGATATAGCTAGTGAAAAGAGAGGATAAAATGTACTTATATTAATGAGCAAAGAGAAAAGCAATCTTGCATCATCTACCAGAGACAAACGGCACATTGGGGAATAGGGGCCCATCTCAACCAGCACTTATGCACATGCTTAACCTCAATTATGGCATCATCGGGACTTCAGTACAATCTTAAACACCAGGGGGGGGAAAGGAACTAATGCATTGGCAAAAAGACTCATATTTATATAATATTGCAAAATATTAAGTAAACTATAGCACAGGCATTTGTGATGCATGAATATAGATATCTTGTGATATTAACATAATACAATTGAATGCTTAGCTTCTGAACAGTGTCAAAATAATTTATCTGAATGCTTGTGAGAGAAATTCAGGCTAAGATGAAAAGCATAAATCCATCTAACAGCTAACAAATAATTCACCTAACTGTCTGCAGACATGTTCAGAATACAGGATTTTATGATAACTGAAGAGCAGAATAGTCCAGCTCTTGTGAAAATACCAGCTTTTATTAGTGCAAGTTTGCAACTTAGCATGAAAAATAAAATTAGATGAGTTATCCTAAAATGAGAGTCAAATAGAAACTGAATCTTTTTTAGTGGAATAGGACACCTCTGGTAGGAAATGGTTTCAGGACCATTGCTATCGTCCCAGTTTTTCACATCTGCACAAAAAAATAGATGTCACATTGTATAGGCCAGTACACGTAATGAAAATACATTGATAATTCTTATGGAGAAAAGAATTTGTGATGCTTGAGAAAGAATTATCTCTCACTTAAACTAAACCCATTTCTATATTTTCATCAGAATGTCATTTCTGATATTACAACTGCAGTGTAATCCTGCCTGATTTGTCTGGAGATCTGCAACGTTCTAATATTTTTATCTATGTTACAAATATGTTATTCAAGAGTTATTATTTCATTTAGTAATTTTAGGAACTGTTAGCTAGATTGTCTTTTTTCTCTGCCAGTATAAATTTGGAGATATTCCACCCATGTCAGCAGTCAACTTCATATTTACACCAAGGTATCTGTACAGGGTTAAGCGTTTGCCCTCTAGTCTGTATTTTCTAAGTTTAACTGCATATTCATGACTTCGTTTTCACTAGAGTATGTACTAATTAGGAATAATTTAAGCTGCAAAATGACGTGGATTGTGCTGGAATGAACAAAACAGATGATGTGTACATGACACCCTCTGGCTAAAAGAGATGATCGGTTCCTCTGTGCACAAAGGAAATTGGTTAAGAATCACCTGATATTTTCACCTGTAGTCACTGGCATGTCATGAGCATAGGTTTGAAATGTGTGTGAAATGAGGGGAGCAATGAACAGATGTAGTTTCAGCTTGTTGTCAACAAGGTGGGTGTCAACAGGTATCATTTCAGGGGCAGTGTACAATGCTTTTGGTGCTCGGTTGGTGTAGATGTGTTTGCCTGTGGAATTTGTTACCTCCATGGTGATAGTTCAGCTAAAAAAAAAAATCTAGAGTTTGTTCAATTAACTCCAAAAAGACAGGCCTCTCAGTCTGTGCAGGGCTCACTGTAGGATTTATGGAGTCTTAAAAATTTCCATTATCTCTGACTTAATTTTGTGTTACTTTACTTCAGCTGGAACTGTCCACCTGCTTACTGTCAAGCATGTTGTAAACGTCTGGAGGATGAGAGCATTTGATCATAGCTCTTTGGGACACTACACTGTGCTCAGTACAGGAGGAGTCAGGCATAACAGTGCCTTGAAGTTTTAGCATGATGTAAATAATCAAGAGGAGATGTGAGGCTCTAAACTTCAGCCAGCTTTTGAATGATCTTAAATGTGTTTATAAAACAGGGAAACTACTATTTTGATCTCATTTTCGTAACATCAAAAATTCTAAAGGGATTCTCCTTTGAACTTTACAAATATCTGCGGAAATCGTGTAACAGCCCAGCACAAAAGCTGCAGGTTTTGAGAATTAAAAATGAATGAAAACAGGGACTTTTGCTGAGATGATATTTCCAGTTTATGGGATGTATTTCTAACTGGACTCCCACCTGTCATAACAAACAAGGGCCAAAACCTCCACATCTGTGAGGGAATTCCCCATTTGTCCGGGTTCACTGTGGTCATCCTGGTGGACGTGAAAGGAAAAGCCTCAATGAAAAGGCCCAGAGCTCTTGCCCACTGGATCTTGCCTCTGCTGGAGGTCCATTTAGGATTGCCCTGTTCCTGCGCTCCGGGGCTGTGGTATGTGCAGTAGCAGTTCTGCCTGGCAGCAGTGTCAGTGCTGGGCTCAGATTACAGCCTGACTGCACAGCCTCTCTGCAGTGAAAACCATGCATTAAAAGAGTCCTTGTAAACAGATAATTAACTTCATGTTTAATTATATGTCCAAAAATTGTCTGAAAACTGATGTTCCAAAAATTAAAAATTAAAAACTAATTCAAATTTTTTAGCTGCTCTCACTGCAGTCATTAGGAGAATCCTCCAAAAAATTGTCTCTTGAAAAAATAAGCCTCCACTTACATAAATAAAGGAGCCATATTTAGATTCCAGTTCAACATACAGGAGGAATTTGGCAAATCTAATGTTTTCAAATCAAGTTGGTATGTGTTATGAGAATAATGTCAGTGGAAAAGTTACTTTTTAATTTTTTTATCTTTAAAAATGTAAAGGCGAATGAAGAAAGTTGGCTTTAATAAACAGAAAGGCAGTGCTTTAAATAGCTACAGCAGTGATAAGGCAAAAAGCTTCTAAATGAGAGGCGTGAATTTTTTTTTTAAACTCCAAATGAAAATTGTGTATTCACCAGAACAGCTTTAACTTTTGTGAAACAGGATGGCAATATATTTTATAGTTCAGAGTAAGGAAGCAGAATCTTGCCATAATAGAATATGTACTACACCCCTGCAAAGACAACAAATAACAATATCTAAAATGCTTTCACCTTGACCAAAGAAATTCTATAAGATAGAAGTAATTTTGATTTTGCCACAATAAAAGAATATCAGAATTTGAAGTTAGATAAAACTGTTCTGTTGGCTGGGAGGTTTGCCTTTCAACTGTGTTTGATGTGATATTCGGTTCATTTTGCCAAAATATTTTATGCCAAGTATTGCTATTAAATCTTTTATGTTGCAAAGATTTTGTCAACAGACACACAAGGATTGGGTTTTAAGTGGAGTTAATCATTGAACTTGAAGAAGAGAAACACTGGGGGAGTGCTTCACTTATACAAACAAACCACCATGCATTTCTATAATTACTACCCTGTTTTGAGAATACTGTAGGTAAAACATAAAATCTGGCTCCCCCTCTGATCTCTATTCATGTTTAAGTCTTGTAGAACCTATTAGAAGAAACAGATAATTAAAATAGAAAAGGCCACGTATTTGCTGCAGCTGCTGGTGTATCAAATCTTTTGAAGTCTACTTTAAGCAATTATATTTGAGCACTTCTTTTGGAAGCCTAAGAAATAACATAGAACTTTCTAAGAGATTGTTGTTTTCTGATTCTTTCAATTCTTTCTGAATACTATATATCATTATAATGATAGATTAAATGTTAATTCATTTTTCCTTCAAAAAACAAACCTTAAAATGAAGAAGGATTCCCATAGAATAAAGTAGTGCCATGCGTTTTTTCCCTGTACCCTCCAGCGTGTCCAAAACAGCTAAATTTTTAGATAATATTTTTAATTGGTGTTTGTGGTTTCATTTTACTATTTGATTTACATTGTAAATTTGGGCATCTCTTAAATGCAAAGGTAAATATATATTGCAAAGGTGTGGTTCAGTGTTTTTGTTATTGCTGTGTACTCAGGTGTATGCAATCACCGAGAGTAGATTAGCCCTGTAATGGGAGCTGCTAATAGCTGTAGACATTTGGCAAGTGATCCCTTTCCATATCAGAGAGGAGAAGTAAGGGCATACTTGTACATGGATAATACTGAGTAATGTTTAGCAGATATTACTGTGGTATTACTGAAACTCTAGCTTATAATTCTTAAAGCAAGATCTACCCTCCATCACCAAAAGCAGTGAGGTGTGGTAGGCAAGTGTGACTGGGATGTGGAGCGAAAAATCTGTTGCGCAGTCCAAGATAAGAAATAGATCATAGTCTGACAACAGGGCAGCTCTTGCTACCTAATGAAGCTGTAGTTCCTAATGAGCTTGTCCTCCTGAACCATAGAGGATAATGGATCTATGCAATTCTGGACTCCTTTCCCCATTTCGCAGAGCCCAGGTCCAACTGGGAGGCCCTATGGCATAAAAGGATGACTGCCATTTACCATTGCTGACTCCTCAGTTAAAATTATTTGTCCTCGTGTTTCTCATTTTCCATAGTAATCACTACCATAACTCTGTGTCCAGTAGCATTTGGCTGTGAAAGCAACATCCATGCTAGGGAATATGTCTAGAAAAGGAGCAGACAACATGGCAACTGTTGCTAAAGTAGCATCAGCCCTGATGAGTTTGTAGCACTCTATCCCAAATAAGGACAAAAACTTACAACGTGGACCAAAAAGTCAACATGCTCAGGCCCTGCAGTTTACCCGAGTCAGCTGCAGGCTATCCCTAGTTTGGGTTTTGAATAAGGCAGTAGGCAGTGGTCCAGTCTTCCTTAACACCTGTCTGATCAGAAGGACCATGGAGGGTTGAAGTGCAAGGTGGAATCCCAGGTATTGTTTAGGAACTAGTGGCAGGGTACAACAAAGCGCACTGATGTTCATTGCCTTTCTTTTGGTATGATAATGGCTCCTTGATAAAGCTGGCATGCATTAGAGATGGCTTGGCAGCGCAACACACAAATGCCGGTTTCGATGCAACAAATATTCTTTCTTCCCAGATGATGAGAGTTTTACACGAACTGCTCTAGTCTGGCCTGGCAGTACCCAGAAATATTAGTTTTCCCCACTATTCCCCACTATGCCACTGTTTCTGCTTCAGCTATAAACCAGCATCTAAGACAGACAGACCCTGCACCAGCAAGCTCGCTGCAGACAGCAGTTAGGCAAAGAGTAATCCCAGTAAGTTGTTGGTTAAGAAATTCCTGTGCCACTTGCCACAGGACCCTGGAGATGACAGAAGAGACGTAACAGTGACTTTTCCAGAGCATATGATTGCATTTCTTGTTATTTTGAGGAAGGCGGTGTTGACTCCCTTAACTTTGGGATTGTGTAAAAAAGAGTGTAAATAACAGCTCTCTGAGCTGTTTTAAACCTTTTAAAAGTTGTATTAATCACAAAGAATTTATGTGGGGGGAAAAAAAAAAATCCTTCTGGCAGAGACATGTCTGTTGCAAGTACTTAAAAATAGATCCCTGGACTGAAATTTCCAAATTAAAATTTTTATTTCAAAATAAAGCATTCTAGCACACATTTTGACTGAGGAAACTTTGATTAATTAGGCTCTCTGCTAACCTGTTTCTGCTGTAAGGGCAGTGTGTGATGTGGGAAGGTGATTTTTCCCATGCAGTGGGTGGCTCCACGAAATGGAGCTGAAGAGAGCAGGATGAAGGGAAAGGCCCCGACTCATCTGCCCACCCACCAACAGGAGCTGTGGCTTTTGCAAGCCCTGGGGCTTTAGTTTAAAGAGTATTTCTTTCGAGGAAGCTACCCATGGACTCCTGCATCCTACATTACTTTGTTGTGCACAGAGCAACTGTTTGTGTGGCCTGCATTGAACAGTAGAGTCTATGTATTTTTAAAATAAAGGAGAAAAACAGTCCAGTTTACTACTCAGTCCCACAAGCATCTGTTTTGGGAACAGTACAAGGGCAGATTTAAGGAAGACCATGCAGAAAATATCTGGTTATTTTTTTACCTCGAACGTTTTCCTCCAGGTACGCGATATCTTCAAACACTTACTTTAGCCCAACTGGGCAGGATACTGGGGTACAGGGGCACAGCATGTGGCCAAGGCTCCTTCAGCAGTCACTGCTGTGGAAGGAGACGTTTATGAATGTAAATCCCTGGAGAAGCCCAAACAATCCAGGAGTGGCTGGGTCTTGCACCCTCGTGAGTCCAGAGAAATCAAGGCTTGAGTCCATCACCAAGACCTGCTACTGTTATTTCAATTTTGCCTGTATCATAACATTCAGATGTCCAGCAGATACAGCAATGCCATGCTGACATACATAGGTAAGAAATATTTTTCTGAACAGAAGTGGAAACAGCTGCTCTGCAATGGCTCGGAGTTACCTTGAAATAAGAGCCAGAAAAAAATGCAATGTGTCCCTTGCCTGTAAAGTCCCTCTGAGGCTTTAACTTTGTGCACATCAAAAGGTTTAACTCTCCAAAAATTACTTTTCAGTTAAAAAGAGGAAAGATGCCCTTTGCTACTTTAGCCTAGAGCCCAATATCTTCCGACATTCCATAGCAGCTGTGGCTATGCACTGCTTAATGCAAAGAACATCTGGGCTGCCTGCAATTCTGGGAGAGAAGTGTCAAAAGTGTCATAGACATCCTTGAGCAAAGAAGGATCTTCACTTTTATTATACAGAAGTGTCAAAAACAGCATTATTGAACATCAGGTTGCAATTTGGCACGCAGAATATAAGTCTGAATAGATGTGACAAAACCCCTTCTAGGAAATTGCTACTTAACATTATTTTTTCATAGTTTCAAATCAGCGTTTAAAGAAAAAGAACAAACGGGGAGCAGCTAGGTAACCCTGACAATGAAAGATCCTAGCCTTCTTTTTTTGGTGCTTACTTCACCACCTCATTGCTGTCCACTGAGTGACTGAGATTGATTAAATCATTGTCATTGTTGGTGAAATGCACTGCATTGATCCAGCCTCACTCACAAAGCCAGTCTATGAGACGTAGCTAATTTAGCATAATTGAAAGTTCCAGCTCCAGAAGGTCACTGAGCTGGACTAAGGACACTAGTTATCGTTTTATCCTTGGAACAGGGTCAACTCCTCTGATCAAATATGATGGCTTTGTGTCACACTCTTAATTGCTTTTTCATGGTTTGTGTAGGATAAACCCAGGCTTTCACATTTTGATTGAATTTTTATGGTGGACAGGAGATAATTATCACCTCTTTATGCTATTTTTTTTTTTTTAAACTCTGATTAGACCAAAACATGGGATTGAGCTCTTGTTTCTTATTCAAGTACAATTCTACTAAGAAAATCTTCATATCAGGACAGCAAATCTCTTTAGATAAGGATGACAGTGTGATACACATCATTAAGTATTTAATTTACAAAGGAAAATATGGCACTTGTTAAAAGTTTGTTGGAACAGTGTTGAAGGCGATGTTCCTCTCTCCTGTTACCACATCTGTTTCTCACTTTCCCCTCTTTGTCCATTTTTTGCTATTCTCTCCTGGAGCTTGAGTGCTGCAGTCAAGATCTCGGGCTGAACCAAGTTTGAGACCATAGAGTTAAGTAAACTCAAAGCTTCCATGCAGTCAGAGAACAGAGGAGTTGCAAAAACACATGCAGACAGGCACCAAGACTGGGTTGTCAACTTCTTAGTAATGCCAAGCGTTTCAGCTGAAACTCCTCTGAACAGGGTCCAATTTCCTGATGAAAGGTTATGCCTTCAGGAGAATGGCCATTGGGCCATTTGCGTCATGCTTTAAGACGGACACCAAAATCCCACTCCACTTTCAGGACATGTGGTTTAAGTAAGCAGTGCAGTATGAGTATGCATGTGTAGAAACTGTGTCTCATAAAGAAAAACAGTCAAACACGGAAGTGTTTGGAAGAAAAATTGTTTCTTTATACTCCACAGAATCCAGTGGGCAAAGCTAGGAATTTAGATAGGTCTTACAAGCTGTGTAATTGCTTTGTTGGCCTTTTGCTCACAGTGAAATTAGCGGCATATCTTTTATTTCTTTCCTTGTCTTTGCTGTTAAAAAGTCAGCATATCCCAATAGCTCCCATTGCTTCCCCTTCCAAGGGCAGGTCAAAATGACAGCTTTCTAACGGTGAATGTCATGTATAATTTATCGTAGAAAGAAGTACTTGATAAAACCTCTGCAATAGTTTCTTCCTGCTTTTTTATTCACATAAGGGTTTTTTCTCTGTTTTGGGGGTTTGTTGGTTGCTTGGGGTTTTGGGGTTGTTTTGGAAGCATGCCTTCTATAAGTTAGAAAAAAGAAAAGGCACCAAAATGCTTATGTACTGGTAAATAAGGTAAAGGGTAGCTGTGGTACTCTTGTGGGACACTGGCTTGATACAACCTTTTTGTAATGGGTGAGTATACCTTGATTTCTAAGTTGTTCAAAAGTGATTTGTGGGGAAGGATTTTCACAAAGCAAGCAACATAGAATTCTTATGAGTTTGGTGATAGAACATTTTGATGATGATGAACAAAAGAGTGAGTTAAGATAGTTGGCTTATTGAAAAGAGCGTAAGACATACAAAAAGCAAATAAATCTTTCTATCAAGTTAAAAAAAAATCTGGTGTTTGGACATATGCATGGAAATAGGAGGTAGATCTATATCAAATACATAACTTTCTCTTCAAAAATAAAGGCCTAATCTAGGCCAAAGGGAAATGACAAGCCATAACGCAACAGTTCTGATTGGTTTATGTTTTGTAAGTCTTTCAAAAGTTTCATCCTAGCAGTTTTAAAACAAAACTTGAAATCGACAAATCCCACTGGGCTCCTATTTATAGTATCCTAATTTTCAAAGAAAGCAAATCAGGCAACAGCTTTTAACATGAATAATATTGCTCCCAGCATTCTGCCTGCAGCCCACGCAGTGTGTTTTTTGGCATGATCGTGGCAATTAAAAAAATAAACAGCTCTTTTTAATATTTTTTTATACATAAGCTATTACAGTCAAAGCTGACACAGCTGGCAAAGAAACTCAGTGAAAGGTAAACATTCTGCTCAAAACATAATATAACATATTGTTGTGTTTAGTTGTTAAAATGTAATCTTCCTGAAAGAATATTTTAAAAGTAAGCTTATTTTATTTTTTTTTTACAGAATTACTAGTATATTGATATCTGATTTAAAAAAAAATAATAACCTTGTAAAGAAATGACACTTATAATACTGGATATTTCAGTCAACAGCTTATTGAATTTTTAAAAATATTCTTACCAAAAATCAGGAAAGAAAATGAGGTATGATGTTTTATCCTTCAGCAGCATGTAATATTCTGAGCTAGTAAAATCAATTTCTTTTAATAAAATTCTGTCAAAAGCAGGAAGTTCAATAATAAATATCTTCAACATTTAAAAGGAAGAAAACTTCCAACACAGTGAAGATTAGTTTGTGACTTGCTTCAGCAACAACAAAAGATTGTCTGATTCCTTGACCTAATTATTATGAGCATGTATGAAGTGAGATTGTGGAGTGATACGTATTTCACTAGAGAAAACACACAAAGATGTTTCTTTTAGGTAAGGGCCATAGGTAAATAATTATCTGTCACATACGTCCAGAAGTCCTCAAGGGTTTTTTTTTTTTGTTTTATTTTACTTTTATTTTTAAAAATCCTGAATTTGTGTGATTGCTTATCATAAAGATCCTGCAGTTCCAACATTTTATTCCCTGCTGGAGCCAAATGCAGAGGCAGCCTAGCGGAGCTGGGAGGATCCTGGTGCTCTCTCCAAGGCTCAGGACGATCCTTAGCAGGAGCCAGGTGGTGCCTATGTGTTGCAAAACCCACCTCTGTCTCAGTGTATGCTGGTGTTCACGGGACAGTTTTGTGGGAAGTGTGCATAAATAAACAAATGCAGAAGGCACCTAGTATAACCATTGCAGAAACTTGTGGACATATTATAGCTACATGCACTCCATATTGCGTGACAGCTCAGCAGTTATTGAAAATCCTGACTGATGTTTGCTGGCCTGACATGTAAGAATACAAGATGTGCTGTTTTGTGCTCATTGGGCAATGGAACAGCATTCTGTCTTGAGCCATCTGAGTGTCCACCATAAATGGTGTCCCTGTCAGCTTGCCTGTCACTTACTGCAATTACCTTTGAAAGGAATTTTTGAAAAGATCCAAATTTTCCTTTTACTGATTACCGTACATCCTTGGTGTTGGGGTCTTCCAACTCCCAGTTGTTTCTCTTTCTCTCAAACTGAATTATAAAAAGGGTAGGTGTGCTGCAAAATAGGTATCTGCCCTTCTATAATCTAGTAACTAGTTCTCTGGGTACAGCCTTGGAGTATATGGATTTGAGTTTATAAAAGCCACTGAGTAGTCATTTTTAATGTGTATAACGTGGGATTAAGAGTAGCATTTAAAGTTTAGACCAACCTTCAGTAGAGAGGAAAATTATCTGGTGAATCCTATTGTTGATCTTGGAATGTGCTTCAGATGTAAGGTGTGGACTTCATATCACCCTCAGGGCAGTTAATAACAGCTAAATGAGCATTAACTCTGCTGAAGTCAGTGGAGTTCTATCCATGTGAATCCAGGGGGACTGTTGTCTTTATGTGTCATCACAAAGTAAGTTCAAAATAATCATACAGCAGAAGCAGCGTAACAGAAACATTCTGAGGCCTGACTCTCCAGTCATTCTGTTCTGTTACACCAGCACAATTGTGACCAGGAGAATTGTGAACTAAACTTGTCCTCTATAACTAGGACACATATAATGCAAAAGAATTTCATTACATAGAGATTTTTTTTTCTAGTGGAAATACCACAATTAAAAGAGGAAGAGAACTTGGGGCAGGAGCTAATCCTGGTATTTTTGTCTAACTAGGCTTTTAACAACCTGTGCTCTCTCTATTAAGCCAGGTGATCATACCAGGCATCATATCATACAAACAACAAAAGACTAGGAGCATGATGTATTTCATGTGAAAACTCAGTTGTCCTGGTCTAAATCTCATTTAAGAAAAGAGGGGAAGCTTTTCCAGATTCAGGAGGTTTCAGTACAACCTAAACTGTTAGAATATGAGTATTTGGGGGCATCCGACACCAAGTTTTCTATTGGTTCCTTAATCTCAATAGATATGCCCCACACAGCTGTCCCAATGTGCATGTTGGTGGATTTGAGAAGAGTCATATAAACCTGACTGGGGCCAGTGTCTTGCTGTTCTTACTGAGTCTCAGAGCAAGTTCCTTACCAAATGCAAAACCCAAACATGATGATTAAATAAAGTGAACTATGGGTTGTATCAATCAATTACACTACAGGCCCTCCAGGATCAGAACAAATGAAAGTTTCCTGTGCTCCTACCTACTATTGGCAGTACATTTGGTTTAGGCTTTCGGATTGATGTAAGTTCGTCTGCACTCTGCTAGTGTTCCTAGCAGCCCACATAGGCCTGTACACAGCGAAAGGTCATCTCTGGTTGCTATAGTCCTGATGAGCAGATCATCACCTGTACCTCTTCCCCGAGACTTCCAGCTGAGCAAGGTGGAGCTCCCTGTGGGGCTATTGCTGTGCACATGCCCATGATGGACAGCAGGCTCTGCATTTCCAGTCTAGCCCAAAGTCAATAGGAAAGGAAGCACTATGCTGTAAAAGAATTTAAGTCTTTTGTGATATACAGCACCATGATTTTTATTATGGACCCTGTACTAGGCCCATGTGAAATGAAGCTGTTGATGTTAAACACAAAAATATCCGCAATAATTTTATGTCCATTCAAAACAAAAGGGGTGGAGGGGGAAGAAAAGAGGGAAAATGCAAGGGATCAATGTTTGCTTAATAGAAGAAGACAGCATCTGTAGGGAGAAAATTATAATTCTAAATTTTTTAGGACTATTACAAAGAATAGAGAATAAAAATAGAGAGAGCTGGGAAAAGCAATAAAATCTATAAACATTAATTCATAGCGTGCTCTTTTTGAAGTATATGACATTTTTTTCCACAAACCCACTAATAGGGTTCTAAATATGAGTGAGAATAGCAAATTGCTTTTTCCATCTCTGGGATCTATAGCTTCACCTCTACACTTGAATAAAAACATTAACCAAGAGGCAGATACTTATTTCTTTTGCTTATGCTCAGCCTCAGGAATTTTTCAGCTGAAATCAATAATTAAAATGTTTATTAGCCATTGTAAGTGTTACAAATGCAACTTTGTTAAACACAGATGTATATCTGTCTTGGATAACTGAGATATTTATGTCCAGATTTTTTAGCCAAGTAAAATAATTTAGGAGGAGAGACAATGTATTTACTCAGTAGTTGCTGCATTGACTAAGGAGATTCAAACAATTTGGTATCTTTTTATTTTCTTTACATAATAGAAAGCAGTAGTTGGTTCTTAAGAAGAAAGAGATTCACACAGGGTTTATTTCAAGTGTTATAGCAAGCATGGGGTTTAACGTAAAAGCTTCTAAAAGATCACAGAAAAAATGTACTAAATGATTGTAGGAAGTAGAATTCCTGGTGCAACCAGAATTTCGAACACGCTTCTGAATAAATATAAGTCTTTGATTAATCAAAAAGACTTATAATGCCTGCCTGAGGTTACATATGTAGTTTTATATATGCATATGGAGCCAGAAAATTTGGGTGTATATTTGAAAAGAGAAAACGAGACCTTAGTATTAAAATACATATCTTGGCTTGTAATATCTCTTCTATTGTCCATCTATTTCTTTACTGTTGTCTGCTGTCTCTAGTGTTGTCACTGGTGCTTAGGAAAGAGAAGTGTTGTTTTAGAAATTTTGTAACAAATTAGCTGAACACCATCTCTGTGTCAGGTGTACAAGGTATCAGCACATGAACCAATATTCAAACTGAGTGTTTGAGTGCATGTTTTCGATAGAAGAGGGATCGTGTTCCCATACGCAGTACTCTGCCATAGAGGGGCAACAGTTAAACAGACCCACACTTCTGTTCCTCCTCTTCCCATGGCGCTCTGGCCAGGAGTGGTTTTATTGCTGAAGAATGAAGACATGGTTCTTGCTTGTTAGGCTCTTGGGATTACAAGGCTGGATATACTGAAATAAGCCTAAAGCTTTTGGAAGTTGGGAATCTTTTCTTCAGATATCCACAGAAATATAAATATGGTTTTCTTTTTTTAAATTTCCCTTAACAATTCCACAATATCAATTACTTTGCTCTGATGAAAGAAAATGCAGTTTCCTCTTCTTGCTCCCTCTGAGTCTCCCTACCTCCGAAGGGGAGCTGCAGATCCAGCTGGCAAGGTGCTACATGGGAGTGCCATTGCTCCAGCAGGCTGCTACTATGCTTTGCATTCAGCGGCAGTCTCTTAGTGAGAATCAGTCAAGCTCTGCTGGATTCTTCTTCCCAGCCACAGATCTAAATCCATGAAGCAAAATAGTTCAAAATTCTATGTTGCCCGCTTGCTCTTCTCCTTACGCCAGTGGTGCTAGCTTGGAGCACTTAATTCTCACATGCACTGCTATTTTTCACTTCATAGCTTTTCTAATAAAATGCCTTAGTTTAATGAACATGTGAAATGCTTTTCTTCTCTGAGTCTCTCCTCAAAGCAACGTCTGCTGCGATACCACAAGAAGTCACTTACACCCAGGGACAGCAGGGGTTCTGTGAAAGCCGGAATGAAAGGTGGAGATTTTTGTTAAAAACTTTCAGATTACTTTGGAATCATTAAACTGTGAAATAGCTATTTTGCTAGCTTACAATTTTTTCTACACATAACATTTATTCCCCTTCATCATTCCCTGTTTTTGCTTCTCATAGCTATTTGTTGCATCTTGCTTCAGATGAAAGTGTAAACTCTGAATAAGCCTCCTATCTTCTTGCTCACTGACCTAGCACAGTGAAGCCAATGGCAACAACCACATCACTACAAATAATAGTCAACCCCCTCAAAGAAGGCATGGGTAAGCAATAGTCTTCTCAGTGTGAAAAGTCATGAGGCATAGGTATGGTTCATGCTGTAGTCCAGCGTATTCCTTAGGAATTATATTCTGAAGACTGTACTTTAATATGCATTTCTGAGGATACAGCTATCATCCTATAGGCCAAACTAATATGTCCATATTTTAAAAGGAAACTAGCCATTTGGATTTAAACACTCTGTCCTGCGTTTGCACGAGTGGAGAAAATTGAGTCTAATAGGAAACCCATGATTATATATCCGGTGTAATAAACACTAACAACAAATTTATAAAGCCTATCCAGAACTTGCAGTAATGTGCCCTCTATTTTCTATTTCATTCAAATTTATGGCAGTGATAACACAAACAAAATCCTTAGAACTCCATGAGTGGGCTTCCTCTGACTTGTGATCAGAACTGGGCCTTTTGTTTGTATTGATGCTGACCTGCCAAAGTTTCTGACTGACAAGGAGCCCCTTCGAGTTTTGCAAAGGACTGGAGGACTGAAAGTCCGCTGTACTTCAGTAGTCAAAAGCACTTTGTAGTCAATGGCTCCTTGTAGCAAGCAGCAACGGGTTGAATTTTATATCCCTCAATTAACTTCTGGTTAGATTTCTGTCAGCTTCTGGAAGGATAAGTTTTAAATTACGTGTATTTTGTTAGAAGCTGAGCATGTGAAAACATGCCCTTCTCTTTGCTTTATTCACTGTTGCAATTTAGAAATAAGTGGCACAGCTATAAATGTCTGCTATTTTGAGACTGATAAAGAATAAGTATCATGGAAGAACAAGGTTATTATCTGTGTATTTTTCATTTAATTGCCAAAAAGTTTATCCAGATAGAAGACAAAACGTTCATACCGAATGGAGGTTGTGAGGTGCATGTCATTTTAAATACTCATCCCCGCTTTTTCGCCTCGGCTATAAAGAACAGGCTTAGTGTCGCAAAGGAAAGTGCAAGGCTGGTAGACTCCACTGTATTTTCAGAATACTGGATACATTGTATGCAGCCTGGCATACAAGCAAAAACATCGCAAAAAACAAAAAACAAAAAAGTAAATGGACAGTCTAACAATGATTAATAATTCTCAGCTAAAGGAAGAAAGCATATCTGGTGAAACTACATGATAGGAATGATACTGAGCTCCTGCTCTGCCAGATGGAAAGAAGATGGGGTTTGGATCTACCACAGCTTTCCACACTTGGCCTGGAAAGTGCAATGCTGTGTGTGAAACAGCCAGTTTGCTGGTGCGTTCTCATGCCAGAGTCTCTCTTGACGCTGCTCAAAAAGGAAGACATTAATTTAAATGAGAATTAGAAGATAGGACCCCAAAAATACAGTCAAATTCCCCTATAGGTTAGTCTAAGTATATCATAAATGCCACAGGAACTCTTTAGGACAAGAAAGAC
>VZTL01071834.1:13063-54134 GCA_013400535.1 Scopus umbretta | reverse complement strand
TTTTTTTTTTTTTTTTTTTTCCCTGCCTCAGTACAAACCCTGAGCGAAGAAAGGTTAATCCTGAAAATTGATGCCCAATTTTGAGATAGCATGGTAGGGAGTAGCTCCTTCCAGCCTAATTTTGCCCAGATTAGCCTACAGGGGCCTCTGTGCCCATGGAGTTGGACTGCTGGTCATCTGGCAAACTCAATTAAGTTTCCAGATTCTATGGGGGAGGTACTCCTCATAGAGCACTGGTCAGGACTGGGACTTTTCAGTATTACAGTAATACAAATAATACATTATGTTAGGAGGCTTTGAAAGAGAATTGTTTGACTGTATTGAGCAAGTAATGATGTTTGATGTACCTCCAAGGTGGCAGTCAGTGGGTGAGCCGTGCAAGACTCAGCTGCTTCTCTCTCAGCAAGTTTCCGCCTTGTAAACAGCGCCTTTGTTTTCTGGCTATGTGGACTCTGACGCCTTAGATTTTCCTTTGATGTATGAATGAATCCAGTGCTTCAAAACAGAACTCAAACTAGAGCTGGAAAAGCATAGAGGGAGAGAAGAAAAAAGGGAAAAGGAAAATGTAGTTTTGAATATCCACATTAATAAAGCTGGTGAAATGATCTGTGTGTGGACAGGATAGTTGTGTACTTGCTGTTTGTGACCATTTGGGGCAGTTGAGGCTTGTGGATATACTTGAGGTTGCATGAGGTTTTTTTTTCTGTTCGCTAACACCTACGTGTATGTGAACAGTGGCAACGTAAGACGGTAAAAACGATGACCACTGACTCACCGACCCGAAACGGTCTGATTTGCATTGACTGTTTGAAGCGTGCAGTTCTGCAGACAGTGCATGAATGGCAACAGTGAGCTGTCTGTAAGCAGCTCAGAGGCAGAACTGTGTTGATGCAAAGCAACTATCAAATCACTCTACACAGGAACTAATTCAGGTGAAAATAGTAATAGCCTTGGACAAACTGCCAGCAGACAAATGGGCCAAAGACTAGGCTGCTGTGGCCTATGTGTAGGGGAGAGCAACCTGACCTCTCCTGGCAGGGAGGGAGGATGCTTCTTTCTTTGCACCTGTCTGTCCCATGGCTCTTGAGCTCTAAGGATCCTTTAACTGACTGGTTATCCCATACCAAAATGGAAAAGAGGGGAAATGCCCTCTCTTACTATTGCAAGTCTGTCTGTGTGAGAGAGAGAGAGATGAGGCTTTTTCCTGGGTTCAGAGTCTGGCGAGGCCACACAGGGCAGCGTGCAGGACAGGCTGCCCTTCTCTATGTCTCAGAGTTGTGAAACAGAGCCCAGCTATACTGGCCCTCAGTTTGTCTAATAAAGTTGTGTACTATAAATGGATCAGCCAGTTGGGACTGGAACCACAATCCTCAGGGAACCTTTCAACAAATCTGGTCTGAGTTTCAAGTTGCAGTGAAATATGAAACGAGGTGGGTTTCGTGCGGTTTCAGGTTTTGTTGAAAACCTTTCAACCAGCTCTAGTCAGTAGCTGTTGCTTTTTCAGTTTCCTCCCTCTGGTATTTCTAGTTGAATGTGCCTCAGATTAAGGGCAGTAAGGAAAAGGGGTGGAAATAAAAGTCCCTAAATAAGACTCAACACACTGGGAATTGAGAAAGAGTGTGGGGGATGCCCTTTCCTTGTTAAATTCCTCTTTTGGTCCCCCTTCTTGTGGAGTTTTACCAAAACTTCATTTTTGCATGGAGATTCTTGGACTGTTTAGCTAACTGTGATAATGGCACTAGAGATCACCTCCTAACTGGCTGGGGCAAGTGGAAAAGGAGCCCTGCCGACTCTGGCAAGTGGACAGGAGACCTGGAGAAGCAGTCGGATTCCCAGCTGGCCTGTGGCGCTCGCAGCCGGGAAAGCAGTCTGCATGCTGCCTGCCACGGAGCCGGGAGGCGAGGAGGTGCTCGACTTCCCAGCTGGCAAGGGGAGCGCGAGGCCTGGAGAAGTGGGCTGCTTTCCGTTTGGCTTCACAGGTTGAGCGAGAGGCCAAGAAATGCAGTTCAGTTCCCATTAGCCTGTCTGGTTCTTGATTTGCTTCCTTTAGTTAAAAGCGGCAGAGAATACTGATGTTGTTTTGCCAGGCACAGGATTGAAGCTGAGTGGCATGGAAGAATAGAGACTTAAATAAGCACAGCTCGCTGTCTCCACTTGCTTTTGTCAGTTCTTGTAACAACCTTGCTGCCAGCAACCTTCCTTACTAAATGGAGGAAAAAACAGGGGTCACTGGGAGGTGATTGTGCAGTTCTACGTTTGGTACTTAGGGTTGTTTTAAATTATTACAGAACCATTTATATCAGTAGAAACCCATTGCTGGGTTAGGCAGTGTATTGATGGTTTAAATATTTAGGAAAAGATTAGTATTTAGTGATTCCTTCCCAGGTATATTGGAAAATACACTTAATAGTTTGCCTATTGAAAGTTAAGTTAAAAGGTTATTTAAAAACATAACAGGTATTTTATGTGCAGACAATTCAAGCTTCATCTTCCCTGAAAGCGTATTTGTAGTATATTAATTTTTTTTAATACACAGTAGTTATGAAAAGGACAACAATAGATCTTCTGTTAATGTGTGGCTAGTTCCATTGTAACACCTGGTTTTTATTTTTTTCCCGTCATTGCCTGTAGTTATTCCTTTGGAATTCGTGGCCTGTTTTAAAAAATAATTCCTGATTTCTGTGCCAGTCTTCACTGGAGTTTGTAATAACACACTGTAATTTAGGCAGTTCTGTGAAGACCCATGTGTAAAGTTATCTGTGTAGTGCTTGCATGATCAGAATCCAAGAGCCCCGTTTTCACTGAGTGCAAGACATTAACATTTTAGAATGACTTCAGAGCCGTGATTCAGTAAAAGCTAATAGAACCTGAACTTCAGGGCGCTCTGCACTGCAGGCAGCAGCACATCTGTTACCTCACTTGTAATACAGTGCTAATAGCCAAGACCGTGGCAGTATATACTTCAGCTGAGGAGCACCCAAAGCCTTTGGAAGGTGTGAGCAGCCTGGGCTGAAGTTTGTGCTGATGCAGCTTCCTTCTTGGTATCCGATTCAGCCAGTGAGTCTCATTCAGTGCATTCACAGGTGCAGCTTTCAGTACAGGTCTGGTCCCAGTGTAGAGACAGCGTGAGTTGCTTTTGAGTTTTACTCTTTTTAGCAGGTTAACATCCATGCACGTACATAGCCACGGCTCTTTTTATATTTGAATGCCCTTTGGTAGTAGGCATACTTTGAAACTAGTCTCCCAGCCTCATCACACCACAGCCAAATCCAGGGCCGTGAATGAGCTCACAAACGCAGTGAATTAGTGGGGCACTCCTCATCTACCAGCATGTCTTGGGAACTGTGTGTATCTAAGGACATGTCTCCAGGGAACAACACGGGGTGGCATGAAGATAATCCAAACTAGTTCAAGTACTACAAGCAGTACGACCAGCTTTCTCTGGCAGTCCCTCTGGACTCATTAATTGCACTGTATCGTGTTATCACTGGTCTGTGGGTCCTGAGTGGGCTACTGGGCCCTCATCTTGGGGGATGAGTCACTGATAAGGAGCTGTGGGTTTACTCATCAAACCCCAGTGTCTTGAAGCAGTTTATCAAGGAAACCTGTTCAACCAGCTAGCATCTTCTGAGCCATGGAAGGGTATTGCAGAATGCCTCAAAGTCTAACACTATACATGGCTAAGCAGAAACAAAAGAAAGATCGTATACTCATGCCTAAGATATGGATAGAAGGCCCAGTAATGAGGATAAGCCACAGTCCAAAACAGGTACCCTCGAGCCTTCACTGAACCTCATCAGTACATTTTTACTGAAACACACAACATCTATGAGATGCAGGAGCAACCTGCCCTTTGAGAGCACTTGTGGTCACTTTTTTTCAGGAAGTCAGCTCCAATGGCATTTCAGGAGAGAAGAATGCATTACCCTATGTTCACTCCACTTGTAAACCGCTGTCCTTGCACACAAACACAGTGCGAGGGATTCCAGGCAAATTTATTCACCAGGTTCCCACTTTGCACCCCAAGCTGGACTCCCCCATCCACTTGAGGAAAATGGGTTTGTATAATTCAGCACGTTCTGAGTGCACAGCTCACCCACATAAGGAAAAATGTATTTGGCCTGCCTTTACTGTCACAAAATTCCACTTTTTCCATAATCTGTTTTAATCATAGTATTTATAAGTTGGTTCATTTTACTTTTTTTTAATAACAGTTGATTGCCACATTATATAGGCAATAACCAATAAACTGGAATTGTTTTACACTCATAAAGGCTTAAAATAGCAAGTCTAATTTGTTTATAAAAAAGTGATAAAAAAAAAGACAATGCCCCATGCTGAGACTTTGTACACCACCTTTCATTCTGGAGTACGTCTTTATAGCTATGTTATAAACCCCTCGTAAATGGGTTTTGTAGTAAAAGTGCTGACACAACTTTAACTATAGAATCTTGAACAGCAGCAATGCAATAAAAGATCAAACTGTAATGCTAGAATATAAAGAATCATGATATGTGAAAAAGAGCAAAAGATTTTCAGAAGTAATGGATTCTAATACAAAGATCCTAGATATAGACAAAAGAAATAATCTGACAAAGTCTTAAGCCAGCCCTTGGAACATTTATTATTTGGCTTTTAGACTGCCTGCCCAGGAGGCACTGGGCGGTTGGCATACATTGATCGGGTCCAGAGGACTGCTGAAGCTCAGCTCACTCTAGTGGGTTTCTGTTGTCCACTTCTGGCATGAACAGCTGACTGTTCATTAACAATAGTCAGTTTGCGCTGCACGAAGCAATCAGTAAACTAGGGACCTGAAAGAAATGTGCTTCTGTAAGGGGTCTTTAGTGAGACAAATCCAGCGTAAGACATTCCTGCAGCAATGCAAGCCAGTTTTTGTCCATCCATGTTCTTGACAGCAGCTAAAACAGCATCCAAGTCAATAGCAGCTGTCTGCGTTGTAAGACAATCCTTCTGGGGTACCATATGCCAAACAAATTTTTACTATTGCTTCGCGTTTGTCAGATTAAAGGTCTGTTTGAATTAGTGGAGATCAGGAGGAAAATCATGAGTTTAGCCAAGGAAAGATATATAGCAATTGCGTATTGTAATTGAAATGGCTGGGGGGCCCTTTTGGAAGCAGTCTGACTCTGTCAAGTCACTTTGTTGTTGTTCAGCTTGGAGGTACCTGTAATGTAGTGTACTTCATGCAACTGAAAATCAATTTGTTCTCTCTCAATTCTAAGCTACCTCTCAAATTAAGCCCTATAAAACATTTCAAACAGAACAAAGAAAGCTGGCTGAAATAATATTTCATCTTCTGAAATAAGGATTTGTCAAAGCCAGTCGCATTACACGTGGCCAAGGAGGACACTGTTCATTTGAAAGGCTGTTGAGAATCTGAGAGCTCATAAGTTCAAGTCCATCTGCTGCAGACTTCATGCACTACTAGCTATTACAGTAGCTTGACAATAATCTCAGCATCATCTTTTATTCCAGTCACAAAGGGCTGTCAAAAACCAAATAGTAAGAATTACTATAAACAGCAATGATTCAGTCTCAATGGCAATGGCTCTCTATATTCTAGCAATGTAATCTACTGCTCTACCCTTAAATTGGATATAGCATATGAAGTCCGTCAGCCATGCAGAAAGTGAAAATGTATATTGTCAAGGCCTTTGCTGTCTGGGAAACTGCTGATGAAGAGTCACAAAAGGAGTTTTAAATGCCCTAGAAGAAATTCCAAGTAACATTAAAGTCACAAATAGCAAATTTGACAACTCCCTCTGGACTAAGAAACTGCCTTCAAAAGTTTTATATTAGCTTCATGCATCACTGTTATAATTTATTAATGTACAATTTTTAGTTTTTTCAGACTGCATGGCTGGGGAATGGTAACTATAACTGCTTTTTCATGATAAACAGCTGTTGAAAGATTTGCCAATATTCCCTCCTCTTATAATTCAAAAATGCATGCATTGCTTTTCATATTTCTGTTTCCCCAAAAGCACAATAAGATACTATATTTATGATTTAATTGATGAAACCTGTTCTCCGTGAATATTGCTACATTGTTTAGTTTGCTAATGTGCATATTAGCCCCTAATCTATTAAAAATCAGATATCAGGGCTGCATTAGGGCATATATTGGGTGAAAGCCGTCTTTAATGCTTTGGCTTTTTCGGTATTCGGTAATTCTCTGGCAATTCCTATTCATCTCTGATTACAATCTCAGGAGCTTGGAAGAAAGAGACAAAATTGATAGGCAGTAAAAATACAGAATTTTGAAAAGGTCACCTGCTAGCAGGATTAAAACTTTGATTCCACCTGCTCATTATAAAGAATGTACCAAACATGAAATGGCATAACTTGAATCTGTTCTTCCAGCAGCAATTGGTTTATATGTTTAGCAAATGCCATATACCATTCTTAGGGCAGTCTGTGTGCAAACTTTTGCCCTGGCTGGGTACTGAGTACACCAACATCTGATGCATGTGCTGTTCTAAGGAAGGATGTTTTAGATTGTCCAGCCCCTGTAGCTGCTGAAATTTGCAGTGCCGCTCTGTTCCTACCCACTACAAGAACGATGTCTTGCTGTTTTGCATCCAAGTTTCTCCATGACCCATAAGAGACTATTTCCAGTGCCCAGAGGTGTATAGCATATACTTGTTCTTTTGTTCACCTCTGTGCAGCATGACAACCAAAAGACCATGGCGTCATTTCTATGAAATATGTTTGAATTATAGACTCCTTAATTTAAGCATATGATAACACTTAACACTGGAGGTATTTGCCACATTCCTTTAAAAGGAAAGCATTGTTCTGTCAGAGGCCTGACTAAAATACTTAGAAAGTTAATTAAATGTAATGATCTTCTTAATATTTATTATAGGCAAATTCTTCATATGATCTGAAGCAACTCTCAGGGTAGATTCAGGTAAATGGGAAGAGAGAAATCATTAGAGAAAAAATTTCAATTTTCGATTAAATTTCGCACAAAGTATTGTAAAGGCTAGATAGTGCATGTGTCAGATTGTTCCCACTAAACTCAATGACAAAATTCATGATTTTATTTCATCTTTTGTGTACCAGTTATTATGAACAATCTGCTTTTTGGTAATAGTTATTTGAAATCCTTATCTCTGTTCCTGAAATAGAGTGCTGTCACTGGCAATAGCTGATCCACGGTATAGTGTGATTTAGCTACTGATACAAAAATGTAACACTTTTCTGCTTCCCTGCATCACTGCACATAACACTTTTTGCTTCCTCTTGTGCCTCCCTCAAGGATGGATTCTTGTTGTGTTCTCGCAACCCCTTACTAGTGTAAGGAAGTTCAGGAGACAGCCCTGAGGATTCTGCATTACAAACCCTGTTGTTTGTATAGAAGCTCACATTGCTCTTAAATATGGAGTGAAATCTATCTGTATCAGAGATGTGCTAAAGAAGAAGGCTTCAAAAGAAAATTGAAAGAGAAATGGAGTCACTGCATAAGGAAATATGCAATGGGAATGTGTGTGAAATATGAAGAGGGTGGCAAATATTTTTCAGTATCTGTGTGCTTGTTTTTAAATAGCTTTCATTTCATGATGTCATTACAAAAAGCTAAAGGTGGAACAACCCCCACTTTTGGGGTTTGACACTAAGTCATTGTTCTGTAAAAGCAGTTAACTAATATTCCTATCCCCAGGCTGTTCCAGCACATATCATTACAACGATACCGGAGAACAAAGATAGAAGTCATTTTGGCTTCTGTTCTGCCATAAATGAAACATTTCAAAAATGTTTCAAAATGTTTGCCCAGTACCTTAGAGCAGCACAGTAACAGCAACTGTCTTAATAATTACCCAGGGACAGAAACTAATGGCACGAGCAAGTGTTTGCTGTGTAGGCATTTAGGCAATGGTACTAGTAGGTTATGATAATATTATAATTATAAAGTAATATTATATTTTGTTTTCATGGCACTGGCCTCAGGAATTGCTGTGCACCCTGCAACTCCATCCTCTACCTGCTCACTCACCCTAGTGCATCAGGTCTACTCATTTGGCATGTACAGCCAAGACATGCTGGCATTTCTGGCCAGAGTTCATGTTCTGTTTACACTGACCCAAATTTAAGGTAATCCCATTAATTTCACTGGCCCAGCAGTGATTTAAACTGAATGAATCTTCCAGACTTTATCTTCAGATCAGGGACTTGGCAACGTTGTAAAAACTCCTTAAGATTTATATGGATGTTGCATCCATTAACGCTGTCTGGGACCGAGCAAGTGTTGGTTTTACTGAGAGATTAAAGTAATGTAAGTGGGAGAGGAAAGATACCATTTTAATTTTATTATGACTTCTTAGAGACTGTGTCTTGGGTGGGGACTACCCGAATCTGAACATAGCATGGAGATCATAAAGGGTTTTAATTATGTCACTGTAAAGCACCCTAGTCAAAAATGGGATTCTCCTGACACACTCCGGCTATGTAAGAAATCAGTATTTTTGTTTTCTTGAGGATATGGGTAAGTCACAGAGAAGCCAGTAGAGATGCACAGCTGAATTAGGACAGTTTGGCTTTTTGTTTTCCACATGTTCTGGCTGTTTATTGTCTTGGACCTCATCACTTCCTGTCTATCTAGCATATGTTACTACTTTAGAGGGGCAGGAAGCACAGTCTGCTTTGATATGAGCTCCATTCTGTTTTTATTTTAGAAATTGCTACATCACCAGAGGATACAAAAGAAATGAAGGCCATAATCTGTTCACAATTGCAAGTTAGGAAATTATTGATACAAAAGGAGGTGGCTTTGACCTTATAATAAAGTAACAAAAAAAATTAAAAGTGATAAGGAGATTCAGATATTTAGATGACTATATAGAATTTTTATCTGTAGGAGTAAAAAAAAAGTCACATCAAGTCTGTTTTAGTGAAAATAGGATGAGAATTTGAGCTCAATTGACATGAATTCTGTAATCGGTAAACTAAATTATTCCTTTGCTGTTGAAGGAGCATCTGACCCTGCCTCCTTATTTCACCTCCCACCACCCTCCGCCCACTTCCCAAGTCTGACAATGCATAGCTCACACCTCCACCTAACTGGAGATATAAAACGTGTCAGGAATACCCTCAGTGCGTTTCTGAGACCTTTTTGTAAGTATCTGTCACTCTTTAATACATATATCCTTCTCTTATGCTTGCAGAACAAATAATTAAGTGCACTAATTGGTATTGTGACAATGCTTTTATTTAAATATTTTAAACAATAATAAGTAGTGCTTTAAAGCTCTCCTTTGATTCACTCCATGTTCTTCTTCACCCTCTCACTAAAATCACTTTTGCTGCTTACTCGTCATTTATTTTCTTCTCATCCACAGTGCTCAACCTCCTTACTGTCATTCTCGTATCTTCATCCAGTTCACTTTGATGGTTACTGCTCCTCCATGTAGACTGCCTATGCTATGCTCCAAATAGTCAGTGCTTCTATATTTTGGCAGTGTAAGTGTGCACACTTACAGCGTGCTCCTTGGGAAGGCCAGGATGAACTGTGTTATCTGTCACAGGCAGAACTGGGCACCTTTTGATCTAAGGTTAGCTGGGTGTCCAGCTTCACAGGGCATTTGAAAGCAGAGGAAAGATTTACATCAAACGTGCAGGCACTCTCAAAACAATGATAGTTCTGGGGTGATGAGTGTTCTCAGACAATTCCTTCTTCCATTCAGCTTCTCAGTCCTGCCTGACTGAAGTCTAGCCACCCATATGGTATGAAGATGTCTGGCTGGTTGTAGTTGCACACAGCTGGAAAGTGGTTCATCTTTTCACACCTACTTTCCAGAAGTTTCATGCTGATAATGAATAACCTGGGAAGAAGCCTGGATCAGGTGAGGGCTTTGAAGGTCAAGAAACAGACCCTCAGGAGGAACCCTCATTAAATACAGAGAAAAACTTTTCAATGAATTAAATTAAAAGCCTACATAAACATCAGGGACTAATTAATGGTGCAAGAAACACAACAACTGCCTCTGCACATGTGATGCAGAGTGCAACCACACAGCTCACAGCGTTACAGCCAAGGTCCTATTCACTGAATCCAGTGTTTAGTAAGAAACCTTAGAATAGTCCCTGCTCTTACCTTTCCACATTAAGAATTTTATTTGTTTGGAGTGGTCAGCTGAACCTATACACATCTTTGGCCCCTTTTTAAGCTTTGTATCAATGCTACAGACAAGATAGAGACTGACCATGTGACTGAGAGGAGGTTTGGAGAGTGACTCACTGTTTTATATCTAATTTGGTAATGTATCATTTTCCCCCCACCTGCACTAGGGTGCCATGGCAAGCAGCTGAAATGATTGCCTGAATAAACAGGCTGATGTCAGATTTCCAGAGCTAATTCATGGAAATCTGCAGTGTAGTCTTGGTTCTAGAACACAAATCATTCAAGAGAAAATACGATCTCTGAACTGAATGATTTTTCTAAGAACCATGATCCAGAAAAGAATATCACCCAGTTACCCAGCCACAGGTCTGTCTTTGGTTACATCTCATGGTCTCCCCGCCATGTAGGCAAAAAACTGTGAGCCAGTAAGTATGGTTTCAAAAGCTCTATGATTTTAAAGCACTTTGTTCCTTTCCCTATGGTTTTATTCTAGGTGAGTGCACATGAGCAATTACAATTCTTTCTGCAGATAATTGGCATTAATGGTATTCTTGGTTGTAATTATGAAACAGCACTTTGACTGCTCGTACAATGGCTGTAGGTACAGTACTGTCGAGAATCCTCTAATCTGGCTCTAAAGTGATTCTTTCAAGCTAAGCTTTCGTGATCACTATGCCTGTACATCATTTTCCTGTCTTCTACCCTGTAAAAGAAAAGGAAGTATCCACTGGACCATCGTGTTAGTCATTCACAGAGTAAAAACTATTTGTTCATCTTAAATGAATGTAGTTCTCATATTGGTTTACAGTATACATTACTCTGACTGTAACTGCTTTACTACATTTCAAATGCCTATTTCAGTAGGTATGAATCACAGAAAGTACTGACAACTTCTTAGAATTGGGCCTATAAACAATGCTTTGGTTTTAACCAGGCCTTTGGAGAAGATACAAATAATACAAAGTGAAAACATTTTATACTCCTTTCTCAACTTACCCTGAATAATGCCCAAACTAATATCACTTCTTATTATTTCCAGTTGTTTTACACAAAGGCTGTTATATTTGAGGCCAGAATATGTGCAGCATATGTTAAGCTATTTATAGATTTACAATTACCTCATCAGACAGAATCAGGCAGATGGTAAACATTACTACTAGGCATAAGTACATTTAGAATCAGACATTTAAATAAATTCAGATCTGTCTCAAGCTTATTTAAAGGGTTTTATCTCTTAAGCCATTTGAGGTGTCTGGTTCTGCCGAGTATATTTGTATCGCATTCAGATATCAGGCTGTATGACCAACAGCCTATAGATAGCTGTAGAAATCGGATGACATTAGTTCTTGTTTTCTGAACCTGACACAGGCAATTGAACTAGTAAGCCAAAATAATTTGAGAATAAAGAGAATAAAACTTTTATATTGAGAATGACAATGGCTGATTTCTTTTATAGTGTTGAAGGAATATACATGCTTCAGGGAACATCAATTGGTCTCTCTCTAAAGCTGAAAGACTTCATATAGAGATTAAAAAACTGACAAAGATATATGCCAGCAGGCCAAATTATTATCTTTCAACTTCAAAACCCCTGGCTATGGGGGCTTTTCACATGAATCTTACAGAAGAACAAAAATAAGAGTTCAAACTAGATCTGAGAATTGAGTGAGCACTCTAGTTGAATGTGATTAAAGTTCCCCCAGACTGCTTAAAAACATCTTTAGGTTCTTCAAAACTGATATTTGTAGGAAATTTAAAAATATATTTACAGGTAAATGGTGTTGACAAATGAAACCAAGCAGTCCGAAAAGCAGAGTTTGTCATTTGAATTGAGCTACCTCAGGTTTGGGGTTCTTTTTTGAACAATCAGGGCTCATTTTCTGTGTTTCTCCAAAACTCCTCACCTGGTGCACTGTGATACAAACCTGTTAACCTGCTTTTCCTGTGGATGGCAGGGAAAGAATGCAATGATCCAAATTCTACCCTTTGTTACTACAGTGCTAATCCAGAGCAACACAATGAAAGTCAAAGCAATTCCTTCAGAACAGCTGCGTTATAGCTGAAGACAGAATTTGGCCTGAGGTTTCTGCAAGACACAGTCTGGCCCAGGAGCTCAAAACTACAAACCGAGAAAATATGAAATGATGTATCTAGAAACGCACTCCCTTAAAGTAGATAGCATCCCCCAAACGCTGGCTGCAGGAAGGAGATGCATGTCTTCCACGTCAGCACTGCTGTAACACCCTCATCTGTGCAGCAGCTCATACAACAGTGTGAGCGAGGTCCTGGGCCAGTGGGAGCTTGCTGGTGCCCTTGGGCGTAGTGTCGCAGGCTGCAGGGAAGGAGCTCTTCCAGCCGGGACAAACTCACAGCTGCTTGTCAAAGGTGGCTATACCAGTACCCACCCTGGCCAGACCCAACAAGCTACTGACACCTGCTAGCATTTTTCTAAAACATCAGTTGGGTTAATCTACAAAGTGCCTTGAACCCCTACCCCTGGGCACTGAGTAACAGAGGAGTGCCATGTGAGCCAGTGGTCCATGCCACAGAGCTCCTCTATACTGCCATGGAAGCATGGAAAAAAGTAAATCTTTGAAACACTAAATCTATCTAAATGTGTAAGAGGATAGTGAGCACTGTTGTGATTGTACAGGGGTCGGTTTGAGAAGGGTGATGAGGAAGAAGAACATGAGTGGGGCCACTGCTCTGTGATGCAGCAGTCTCTGCATCTCTGCACCTTACTGTGGAAACCTGCAGAATGTTATCATTAACAATCATATAGACTCATAGAAGAGCCCATGTTGGAAGAGACCTTGAAAGATCATCTGGTCCAACCTTCTGCGGGAAAGGGAGCCTAGATAAGATTTTCTAGCACCCTGTTCAATCATATCTTGAAAACCTCCAGTGATGGGGACTCTACCACATCCAGGGGCAGTTGTTCCCATGAATGGTTGCTCTCACTATAAAAAATTTATTTCTTATATCAAGATTAAATATATTTGTATTGTATATTGATACAAACTGCACAGGACACAAAGCCATCCTAGACACCCTGTGGACTTACACATTCAACACCAGGTACAGACTACCACCACTCTTTCTGCACATTATGAGATAGCAAACAAAATATCTTTATTTGGTCCATTAGTGTGTTAAATCCTAGACAGAACTGAGTCTGAGTACAAATAATCTTCATACTTCGGCAAGTGATAAATATAAATTGTCCAGCACTGTCATATCTATCAAACTCTATTGTTAAAAGTAAAAACTAGAGTTAGTGTGGAACGCACTGATGTTTTTAGATGTTATGCTTGCTTTCGTTAAAGAACTTGCAGGTCTGTCTTTGGATATATAGAATTGTCTGGGGGCTTTAAATCATTTTATTCCATACAGCATTGACATGCTAAACCTAATCTCTGCTGCCAAAGATGAAGAGTGAACATAACTCTCTTGTTGCAGGTGGCTAGATACTCATTTCTTGTTGTTTGAAATTCACTCTGGTCCTGTATTGCTGTACTTTGAAACTTCACCTTTTTCTTCCATTGCCTTTTTAATAACTGAAACCATATCAGGAGGGGCAAAAAAAAAACAAATTAATGAAACTTCTACAGATAAAAAAAGTAATAATAAGCTTACCTTCAAAAAGCTGTCTGATAGTACAGATAAATCATGGAGAAATAGAAAGCATAGTGTAGTCTAGCTAATTATAAATGGATTAATACTGCATGTAGTCAAACCCTAAATATTTGGTTTTGTGATCACAGTAAAATGCAATTACTTCTACTGCAGTTTGTTACTATAGAATCAATAGGATAGCTCTGCTAATACGCAGAAAGCTTTGAGAGATGTAGTTTAGAGAGTCATGTTTTGTAGTGCTCAAGTTAATTTTGATAAGAAAGCTGCTTTTTCTTTGCTGGTGAGGAAGATCTTGCTAAATAACTAAACCATCATTTCTTCATGTAAATATAATAAGTTCTAATTTAGAAAAAGCTGATCAGTAATATGCAGTCTTGCCTTAGTATGTTGTCAAAATAATTGCTAAATGTAAGTTAATCAGTTAGGTCCTTGATGTTTAGCTGGTTTCTTATTAGTTGCTTTAATTTGTTTTTGTGTAGTTTAGAGCGGGTTACTTTGATCTGAGATTGTTCTATTTCATTCAGTATCTTTAACTTCTAATGAGTGTAATTTTAGTGATAAAAGTGGTTCCTAGCCAAAGTGTTGTATCAAAGTCTTTATAATGAAATAAAGGAATTCACTGTTTGTGAAGAGAGCTAATCTTAGTTTTCTTCATGAATCTGGAAGAGAAAGGGGGGAAGCTGCTCTAGTTGTCAGTAAACTGGCAAGGGCCATTTCATCTGAGCTTTTGAATAAGAACTCTGAAGAGTACAGAAAGGAAACTTTCTGTTTATAGATTCAGAAGTTTTCTGAGGAATGCAGAAAATATTCATGGAGAAATTGAAGGAAACATTTGTATTTTATCAAGTAATTATAAATACTTTGACTAGTGTGGTGTCTGGACTATATTCAATACAATATAGTTTTGAAGCGTCCAAAACCAATAACTGTTTTCAAAGGAGTGCAGCTCACTTCTAGGTCTTTGAGTGGAAAGTTTGTAAATCTGGCCAGTGGTGTCACACTGAGAACTTCAAGTGGCTAAATGCTTTCAAAAGTCTGTCCTTAATCTTGTGCCAAATGGGAGGTCAGCTCTTTTGATAATTTGGCCCAGGGTTTTGTAGTTAAACCTTTGGTTGCAAGTCCATTTGGAAAAGTGGCTTTTAATGAATTTCCTAAACTTATTTCTTAAGTTTTCTCTCTTTACCAAATGCAGTGATGGGAACAGGAAATCTTCTCTAATGCTAAGATTTAAAAGTAGGGATATTGAAAAAAAGTTGTGTTTCTTTTCAGTTTTTCTTACAAGATACACACTGGAAATGAACTGTTCCAGTGGGGGCAGCAGTAAGATGCTGTGGAATCATTTTCAAACAGTGCACATTACTTTCTGAACTTCAAGGAAAACTACTTTTTTTCACAGTTGTACTGGCTCCATGCAGAGCATAAAGCATAAATCAGGAGAAGAGTTTGCACATTTCCTATGTCAGCTGCAGACATGTGCAAGAACGATTTACAGAAATTCTGGGACATGAATCCAGAAAATATACCTTTTACCTCCAGCAAAAGTGTTTGATTCTAAATGAAAATTGGTGAGAAGAGATGAAGGAACAAAAGAGCTACGAGCAATCTCTTCACATTCTGTCTGCCACAAAATCTAGGGAAAGTCCCTGAAGATACAAAAAGATATTGCATATCTTTGCACTATGCACAGCCTTTTGGTTGGTGCTGTTGAAATTCTTGGTGCTATCTTTTTGCCAAAAAAGGCCTTGTACAATAAAAGCAAGTTACTGCTTCCCTACTCACCAAAAGTAAGATTGCTTGATGTTGGCAGAAGAAAGCTGGTGCTGTGCCATATAGGCGCCTCACATATGAATTACATTGTATGTATATGATACAACATAGATGACACAACATTAGCTGTGTGCTGAAAAATGTAACATGGCATACGTATAAATTTTCAGTAAAAAAAGCCTGATGCTGTTTCATTTTCAGATGCAATAACTCATTGTGCGGGTGAAAACCAAATGTTTTTTAGTGATAAGCGAACCCACCCTAGTTTTTGAGGCTGAATGGTAACTTGAAGATTAACAGGCTATGTCCTGAATATATTTCTGTTTATCTTGATATTTTACTGATGATATTGGAGTAATCAAAAAAAGTGAAATATTCAGCCTGCCATAAGGAA
Organism: Scopus umbretta; assembly: GCA_013400535.1. NCBI lineage: Eukaryota > Metazoa > Chordata > Aves > Pelecaniformes > Scopidae > Scopus > Scopus umbretta. Next base: position 38,193 of record VZTL01071834.1, on the reverse strand, counting down.
AAATATGTGACAAGAACATGTCTTGCAACAGAGAGATTTCACAGCTGAGAAAAGTTGAGCGCAGCTCCCAGAGGCATGGCTTCTTTTCAGAGGCCTGTGGACTACAAGACTCCTGCTTCATGTCCCAGTAAGCTGCACATGCAGCAATAAATTCAGCCCTAGGATGGGTGATTCTGTTAATTGGGATTGGCAGGCACAATGGGGCTATGATCACAGTCACATTAAAATGATGTATACTGACTGGGTTGAAAAAACACCCACATTAGGACAATTCTGTAGTGACATTCCGCATTTGTAAGGATATCTGAGAGGACACCAGTAAATGTATTCCTGTGTTTCCATCACAATCACTAAATAAGCTGATTAGAAATATTAAATGTAGGCTATTGGATTACTAGAGATTTAGCGGCACCTGCAAATAATTGTATGAATAGAGGCATGTGTTAGCCTGCCATATGTATGCAGTAAACAGTAACCAGAAACTTTGCATGAAATATGCAATCACTGAATTTTAACTGGATAAGGAATTAGCAGATATCTTTAAAATGGTCATCAAGGAAAACATAGACTGGCTTGGGAGCCCATTTTTTACGTACTTTGTTCCATGAGGAAGCCTGAAATGTCCTGATGGTTTGAGTAGGCTTCCACATGAGAGTTTTTTCAATGCATTTTTATTTAAAACTCGAGTTACTGGGTGACACCACAAGCAGATGCATATGCAGAGTTTCTGAAAGGGTAGAAATTGCAACACCATGGGCATGACTGGGTGGTAGTTCAAGAGGGGGGGGAGGTAGAAATCTCTGAATCTAGCCTTGCCTGTGGAAACACTGTCACATGAGGCTCACTCTGAAGCTCAAAGCAAAGTACAGTTTGACATTTGAAACATGCATGTTTCACTAAACAGAAATCCAAACTCTATCTTAATACATCTTGCTCAAAAAAATACGATTTGTGGAGATAAAACCAATAAAATTACAGATAATTTATTTGGAATGCGAGGTAAAACCAGCTAATGTGTCATGATATTTAGGTAAGTATCATCACAGTAGTTAGCTGTGGATCTACACAGTATAGCTATGTTACAGTATTTCTGTACAGGAAAAAGTAATTTTATGAATAGATCAGTGCCATTTCAGTGTTAGTACTTGACGAGTGCAGAAATTTGCAGCGCAAGTGGTAAGTTCTCAAGTGATGGCAAGTTCTGCCTCCCTGGGAATGTGCATTGCAGCAGGCCCGTTGCTGCATGACCACACACAGTGACTCAACCTACTGTGCAATACTTGTTCTTACTCCACTCTTTAAGGGAAAGGGCCAGCACCTTTTGTAACTTTCGGTTATCCATAAAAATAGTATTATATGACTGCAGCAGTACCCACGGCTTCGTGAACGATCCACCACTGCACATCTGACTCTTCACACCACTTGATTAGTTGGCCACAAGATGGGCCCCAATGTCAGCTGGTACTCGTATGTAGACACAGCCCCTCAGACCCATGTACACTCTCGCAGGCAAGGTACAAGCATCATTTTGGGGATAAAGGTGCCCAAAGATGGGTCAGGGTCACAAGGCTGGTGGCTAAGGGTATAGCATGTACATAGCCTCAGAGGCCATCCGTCAGCAAAGCTGTGTGTGATCTGGGATCCTTCAGCAGGCTCTCGGTCAAGCCCAGGGACCTACAGTTCTTCTGACTCCAACATGGCCGCAGTCAGGGAAGGACCTTGGCTTCTGTAACACAACACAAATGTGCTAATGTTCTTTTTAGGACTGCAATTTCACCATGGAATAAATTAAACCACATTCATTGTAAATTAATCTCATGCCTAATTTCAAGCACATGAGTAATCCTGGTGAAGATTTAAGTGCTTTGCAGAACTGGGGTCTTAAAGAGGTTTGTTTTTCTGGGAAAGTTTCCGCTGGTTCATCTGTAAAGTTAGCTAGATTCACTGATGTGAGAACAATGGAGCAACTGTAACTTATTCCAAGTAAGGACAGCAGTGTATAGTGCACAATCACAATGTGATCTTTAAACACCCAAGTGATTATGTCAGGGGCTAAAAATCAAGATGCTCCCATCTCTCCCTCTCCCAAAGAAGATAATTCAAAAGAAGCCGAATGTTTTTGCTTCTGCCTTTCTCTAGGCTATGGCCAAGCATGAAAAATTTTAGCATAAAAGGCTTTTTGAAGGTGTTTTAGAATGTGTGAAGTGACAAGGTAGAATGAAAGTGTCTCAGCCTTAACTCTCAAGTCTTTATTAGGATACATCTTGAATTTCTTTTTAATTTCTGTTAACTGTAAAGTGTCAATGTTAGAGTTTTAAATTATAAATAAAATGTTTGGTTTGACATATTTAATAAGGTCTTATATCAACAGCCTGTCTGAATTGTTAATAGTTGCCATAGCAATTTCACAAATTTTGTCTCTGTCGTTATTTGCAGCTTTTGGTCACATCATTTTAAAAGTTTGGTTTCTGTGATGGCATAGCTTAGTTGCAAATTTACTCGTACCATTCTTTTTTTTTCAAGGGTAACTCATTTCTGTCTCTCTGCAGAAGTGGCAAAGTTCCTAGCAGCTAAAACCAAACTTGCTGTCGCTCTTAAAGCATTACACAGGCAGTGGCTAAAATAGTGGTTTGGGACTACACAAGAAACGGGCTGAGTCCATGGTTGATAACTAGCTTGTGCTTAACTTTGATAACCTTGAAAAAGTCCCGGGTCTGAACTGGGTGATTATCAGGTTTAGGCTTTAATTTCTGTAGATTTCAATGTTCCATCTAGAAATATTTAAAGAAATGGATAACTCTTTGTATGGATAACTGCTTTTTTTTTCTCTGTTCTCATTGTTTTGTATGTTAAACTGGATATTTCATAGAAAAAAACCTATCTTCTGTATGTAGGTACAGCACCCACTTCAGGTGGTCCTCACTTCAACCTCCTGTCTGGGTCCCTCTCTAGGTTCTCCACCTATCAATCCAAGGTCCAACTACCAAGATAAGATTTTTTTCTCTCCATGATGTTTCATGGCAGATAAGAACATTTTTGATACTCAGGACTAATCATCACAGGTGATTGAAGGGGGGAGATTTTGCAGTAATTAAAAAACACATTTGAAGGGGGATAGTTGTTTCTTGTCATCTGAGAGACTTCCAGTTAGCTGACCTTTATGGGATGTGTCATAGTCAAGACTTCTTTTTCCGAGTTTGTTTTTTTGATTTGTTGTTTGTTTTTTTTTAAGGAGTAGGTGAAGGTGGTGGTTCTTTTGTTTTGATTTTTTTTCTGTGATATTATTGGTAATTATGATGCATTTATTGAATAAGGAAGGGTTTAATAATTAATCTGTGAGATTCACAAATTTTTCTTTGGACACATGCCAACTGTGAATGGATGGCTGTAACTAAAAGGAAATAAGTAAAGCAAATAAATGGCACAGTCAGTAAGCTTTGCTTGTTATTTCACCTCAGATGATCCTTTCTTTGGCTCTATTCCACTCCTTGGGGTGACAGCACACTTGATCCCTTTCGTCCTCACATTTTTCAAACCCCACATGCTCCCAAATGTGTTAGTACCTACATCTAAGTAATACAGTTCTGTATACATACTGCTTCTAGTGTGTCCCACAAAATCCCTCTGTGTTAATTTACTCTCGCCTTTTATTCTGTGTCCTTTCATCTATGCCTGCCATCTTCCAATAATGACCTCAACATCCATCCACCTCTTTTCTACTCCATCCACTTCTCTCCCAAATATTTTGTGCTTTTAGCTAAAATGATCACAACATGGATATATAAAGTCTTCATGTCAGCCACATGGGCAATCTTATTCTAATGATCCCAGATTTTCTTTAAAGCTTTGACTTAGCAACGTTTAACCATTTTTTATAAGTAGCAATGTATGAAGTCCATAATAGGTATAAATGCATCACATTTTCTTTGTATTTTTTCCTGTACACATTTGTCTACACGGCAATCTCTTGTTTGTGAGTCTTAAGGTACGATTAAATCTTTTAATAAGCAGCAATTGTCTGCCACATTGTGTCTTCCCTAAGACACAGAAATAATGAGAAATATAAATACTTCCAAGGCACCTTCTCTACTATATACAATAGCAAATATATTTTTCTTAAATGCTCCTAGGAGCATTTGAAGGCAACACAAATGGCCTCCATTAAATGTTCTACCTGTTAGCACATGTCACAATAAACTTTCATTGCTTAGCTGTTTTTTATTGGCCTCCCACTGACACATTAGATAAAATGAAAACCAGAATGAGTCCCACTTTACCGAGAATATCAGGATTGAAAGAATAGTTGGGTACTGCCTCTTAGAAGGGTATGGTGCTGGAGGAAAAAAAACTCGGAATGACCTTGAACTGCACTGCCTGTTGCTCACTGATTCTGTTCCTCCCCTGGCAGAAGTCCATCTCAGCATCATTGCAATCTACCAGTGGGTGCTGCTATGGACACGGGCAGAAAGGAGCCAAGTGTGAGATAGAGAAAAGGCAAAGACAAAAAAAAGGAAACCCTTGACCGAAACAAAGAGCAAAAATGTGATGGGTGCTATGGGTACTAATGGAACTGCTCTACAATTTCAATTTAAGTCCTGCCACAAATAGGATTTTCTACTGCTCTTCGAAGAGTGTTGAAAAACCCTCTAGTCTTTAAATAGCTAAATGTTACATCTGCAAATCATCTGTGGAAATAATCCATCTGTATTTTAAAATGGAGAAGTATTACCCTCATATGTTTCAAGAGCTCAGACTTTAAACTGTTTTACTCTCCTAGTCCTCCAAAAGTACAGCCAAGAGTGAAATGAGACAAATGAACTCGAGTTGGGTTTGCATGCATTTTGTAAAGGGCTGCTCTGAGTATAGACACGGCAGAGTATCTGAGTATTTTAACAGATCTGATCTTCTTCCTGAATATCTTCATTCTTACAGCTGCTTTCCCTTTAAAATCCTCACATAGGAAATACTTTCCATGTCTTTTGAAATCTGTTTCCTTCTGCACCCTCACTCACAAGCCCTTTAAGGGATTTGTTGGTTAAAAGACTATGCAGTAATTACTTTTGTTGCTACAATACTGTGATAGATGAGACTGTGTGTAGCTCCCATACAGATTCACCACAGAAAAGTACTGTTCATATTCGAGGACATTTTGAAGATTGTTTTCCAAGTGTAAAATCCCACAGAGCTCCATGTATCAAGTCTTGTAATTTCATGTCTTAAAATAGCTTTGACAAAAAAAAAAAAAAAAAAAAAAAATTACATAGATCAGCTGGCCTGCACCACACAGGAGAGGACTATCAACAGTCTGTTCCCCGCTGCCCCATGTGAAAATAAAAAGGCAGGTCTAGAGTAGCAAGAACAGTCTCAGCTGCAGCCACCAGCTACGCAGAAGCCATAGAGATGGGCTGAGCAGTTACAAAGAGCTGCCGGGGAGCCACCAGTTCCTTTTAGCAGTCCCGTGCCCCCATGCCAGTGGGCCAGGTGGGCTGTGGCAGGCAGAGCCTCAGGGCACACTTGGCCCCCTTTCCCGAGAGCTACTGTGCCGTGCCAGCCCCCCTGTCCCGTACGGTGTCACTGGCCAGACATGACATTTTGCACATGAGGTCACAACAAAGTGCTGTGAGAACCCAGTGGCAGCGGGCTGGGTTTGTGGGGGTGGGCAGGAGGGGTGAGGGTAGCCTGCGGGTTGTCTTTTGTTCAGATCTGCCTGCACTGCAGTCATTTCTTTGAGAAATAAAGAGAAGAAAGATCACATGTCGCAATGCCAACTCATCCGTATATCCAAACTCCTCCATAGTACTATCATCCCAGTGCCAGGCAGCATCCAGGACTTCGCAAAGGTGAATTTGCAGGCAACAGTAATTTAAACACTAACATCTTGCTAGTGCTAGTGGCTGACGTTGGGCTTCTCTAACTTCTCCCCAGGGGACTAACCCGTTGCACAGCCAGTGCCGGATCTCAGGAGCTCCAACATGGTATGAAGCAATGTGTGCAGGTGTGCAGGCATGCACAACCTACCAGCAGGCTGCACGGTGTGGCACAGCATGGCACAGCACTGGGTGCCTGCTAGCCGTGCCCCAGACAGCTCCGAACCCTGCTCTGTGAACTGGCCTGAGGGCTTACCTGTAGGGTCTCCACCGTGCAGATGGGGCTGGCAGTTCCCGCTGTGCTTCAGTCTATTTTGATCTGAAATTGATTAGTGTTTTGGGGTTTTTTTTTCAAAAAAGTGTAGGAAATCGATTTGCAAATTAAGGTAAATCAAGCTGGCCTGCTACGTTAATTCATCATTTTTTGTGAATGAAGTGGACATATATTGATTTACATTGTATCTTCCAGTAGCTCATTGCAACTCAAAACTCTATATGTGACTGGATGGTAGGTGTCCTGTTCTTGAGAACATAAGTTCTTCTTTAGGCTTTTCATATCTTGTTGTGTTGCTGATTGCCTTCTGTCACATCCCTTCATGTTACATCAATTCCTGTGCCAATGTGACTGAAGGTCAGCAAAATAATATTACATAGTGGTAAAACTAGAAGGCAAATATGCCTGTCTTTGGATGAAATACTGTACCTACTATCAGCTCAGATAGTGAACAGTCAATCCCAGTTTAAGGCAGATAGTTAGGATTTTGTTATCTGCTAAAAGTGGGTAATTTTCTCTAACCTTGAACCATCCATAGAGACTGAATTCCTGTCCTCTCTATCTCTACTTGGTGCACTGCAGATGTGGCCAGTAGTTTTGCACATCAGAAAAGATAAAGGAAAAATAGTTATTGCATAACAATAATCATCCCACTTCCTATCCTCAGCTTCCCAGGAAGGGCCTGAGCACATGTGCAGCACAGCCCAGGCAGCATGAAGAAACCTTAGTGTAAAGGAGGGGGAATCTGTCCCTTTCTGCCAGCGAAAGAACAGGAAATTGGGCAGAATGCTTATCATAAATGCATGCTGGAAATGGAAAACAGTTTGCAATGATGCTTCCACCATTAGGCCTCATTTAGGAGCAATCTATAACACAAAAGTCATTTTGGATGATTGCTTACTTATTTTTCTGCTATGTGTACATTACTCAGAACTTTAATGTGTGTGTGGTGGGTTCTTTGGGGTTGGGTTGCTTTCTTTGTGCTCTTGCTTTGTTTTGGGTTTTTTTTGTGGGGAAGGTATTTGGTTGTTTTGTTTTGTTTTGTTTTGCTGTGGCCAGGACTTTGAAATAATGCAAACAAGTCTAATGGACTTGTTGTTAGTAAGCATAGGTCCCCATAGTGTGGGGCCTGTGGGCAGCCCCCTAGCCCAACAACATCTAACACCACATCTTCAGGAGTCAGACTATTTTTCAAACTTAGTAAAATCTAATTGCAGCTCTTTTTTCCCCCTCAGCCAAAACAGACTTCACAGAAACCTCCCACTCCACATGCAGTCCCTCAGCCTTTATAGGAACCACCTGACCACTTCCCACCTGGACCTGATAATTGAAAAGAGCTGCCTGGCCCCAAGCCCTGTGGCTCTTTATGAGGCAGACCACCCCCGATATGCATGCCTTTTTCTCAAAACAACATACGTTTTTTGGAGGGGGAAGAAACTTTTAAATGAAAGATGGCAAACAGTACAAAAAATACCAAGCTCCAAAAACATGTATATATTTTTAGAAGCTGTAAGATCTTCACAGATGTTTTTTGGAAAATAGACACACACAGCATCTGTGCATCCATAGCACAAGTGCTTGACTATACTGGTCAGGTTCCCATGAGGAGACATCAGGTGAAAAAAGCAGGAACTGTATAATCCTCCTGATGTTTCAAATATATAGATGTGAACCTGCTTATCTTTTTCCATTTTGTACTTCTTTAATACAATGTCATGAAAGGGTTCAGAGAGATGGAGTCCTAATGATGAAAATTTGATGACCTGTCCCACTCATTCCCTCTGTTTCTGACTCTTCTTAGCACTATCTTTCATGGCACCAATATGGATTGGGAATGCTGGTTTTAGGTACTGAGAGCACAATGTCACCTTCCCTTTTCCAACCTAGTGGTTTTCTGTTTCAGCCTTAACATTGTCCTCTTTGTAAGGACTTTCATCCCTATGAGGAAAAAAGAAAAACAACCCCAAACTATAATTTCTATATATAATTTGTAAAAAAGTTAGAAAACTCTCAGAGGGGTTCTGATCCTGGTAATACTCTGCTAAAATACCTAGGAGTCCAAGAAAAGGATGAGTTTAACAAGGCCATTTGCTAAGTCTTAAGAAAAAAGAAAAGGCAAGTAAAAGAGAGCATCCAAAAGTCAGTTAAAATCACTTCCAAAGTGCAAAAAAGACAGGAGGTCAGTAGTCAACAAAATGACATTTTGGCTGTAAAGAGGCTTTATTGCATCTTGCTCCTGTATCACACGAGGAATGATAAGGGCTCTTTTCAGTGGGAATGTCAGCTTTGCTTCTCTTGCTCCTTTTTTCACCCTGTTTTAAGTGCCTCTCTGCTGTGATTCTTCCATAGAGGGGCCTTGAGTTGTCCCTGATTACTAGCTGATATAACTTTGCCTTACATCATTTCTCTTCTAGACTGTGAATCCAGAACAACCTTGAGGCTATGTGTGAAGATCAAAAGATTTTTCCCATCCTTGTTCCCCTTTTCCAGTAATCTAATATTGCATAAGGCCTTATGAAGGTATCACTGAGAAGACTTCATCAGGGTGCCTCTGTAACAGTAGTATTTGCTAAGAGCAAACTGGTAAGAGAGCAAGCAGGAATGTGACAGAGATCCCCAGATAACCCATACTGGGACAACGTGGTTCTTTTTGCTGGCAAAGTCAACAATAGCCAGTTGTTCCTTTTTCTTTTTTTTTTTTTTTCCTAAAGGAAATTAAATGTAAAGGATATGTTAGCACGGCCTTAAAGCTGAGATTTAGACATGTTTTCCAGTGTTATGATTCCCACAGCAATTGTAATTCGACTTCACTGCACATTCTACTGTAAGGCATAAAAATTAACATCACACTGTATACAGCAGAATATATTACCACAGCACTCTGTGAAATATTGTAGCAATTTGAGAACAGCGTTAAGTTGTGTCTGCTCCAAGCTCTTGAATGAGTATGTAACTTCAAGCATTAATATAGAAGTTATTTGGGTTTGGCCTATGTTTACAGTCCACAGTCCCAGGTTAGAAAGATTTTGTACTTCTGTGTAAAGTGCAGCACATGATTTTTGATTTTTTTTTGTTTCTTAGTGATTACTCAAGTGCTTAAAATCACATGCCGGCTTAAATACTAACCTCCTGAGACCAAGGCCGTTTCTGCTCAGGGGTTATTTGAGCAGCTGCTTATATCTTTTGAATCTTTCACTTTTCAAGCAAAAATTTCCTGTCCTTGGTGACTCTTTTTTTTATTATGCTTAAAAATTAATTTTAATAAAGCTTGAGAAAAAATGGTTCATTGTTTTTGAGAATGAGATGAAGCAAAAAGGTCACTTTTCCCATTGTAAAAATTGGATGTGACGGTTATTGAACAACTCAAAAGCCACAGTGGTTGGGCTAGGAAGCTTAAATTTGGCAGGAAGACAGGTGTTTGGGGGAAGAGGTGCCTTCAACTGTTCCAGTAAAATTTTATTTTGCTTTGCTCAGCACTTGGAAACCATTGCTCACTCACACTTGGTAGTCCTTTAACAGCGGCCTTCTTTCTCTGCTGATGTTTCAAAAGCAAATGGGCTCCATGGCTAGTGAACGACGAGTCAATTAATGACTTAGGGAAAATATGATAAATTTATGTACTGGAAGAAGTAGAGATGCATGTCATTGCACCTACTTTTACTACTCCTTCAGCTCTCCCTTCCACTCTTAATCTACTGTGGCATCAGACCTTATGCTAAGTGTGATTTTACACTGCATAACCACGCCTGGCATGTCGCTCCCACTAAAAGGGTATAAAATATTGTAGAGTGAAAGTTTCTTGAGATTTAAGCCACTACTGTACTGCTCTAACAGACTGAACTTTAAAGTACTCTTTTATTCTGCATCAATAAACTGTGTGGTAACTCAGAAGCACAGATAGGGTTGTAGGCAGTTTGTAGACCAGTTAATGATTTTGTACTTCTTACACAAGATATGGAAGCCCAGGTTTTTAGAGCAGAGCTTATTATGGCAGCATGTGGAGCCAGCTGGTGCTCTGCTGAGAGGACTGCTGGTTTCTGCATCTTTTATTATCAAAGAATACATACTGTAGCCAGAAACACCTCTGCCTGGACTAACTTCATTTATTTTTCTGGCCTCTTCATCCTTGAAGTGTATGAATATCCTGGGGAATGTGCACACATGGCAGCTGAGACAGCTGTACATGTGAGTAACACTTGGTTGTTGGTCATACTGTCTGTTTTCGGTAGTACTGGTAGTGACAGAGCCATGCTGGGCCAGCAGTCTCACTAATCCTCTAAGAGTTTTTCCTCTGCCTGCGTGACATGGATCAGCCTCCTGCAGCACCACGAGGCTCACAGCCGCGCTGGGACAGCCCCACAGCTCGGTGGCTCTGAGGACAGGGAGAGAGCACAGCCTCTGTGAAACCCGCTGCCAGCTGTTTTGTGGTTATAACCTTGTACGGACCTAGTTGCGAAGACCAAAGATGAAAGAAGGAGCACAAGCGTTTCTACAGAGAATCTTACTACGATATATTCAGGACCGTAACCCTGAAAGCGTACAGCATGGAAGTTGTTGAGTCTTGGTACAAGGTGACATGAACCCTTTCCCATTTGCAAAAGCAGCTTCCTCTGTAATGCAAACAAATAATTCAAATATTTCTTCATGTATTATTTAGGAAACTAGAGCATTTAATATTAAAATAGTGAAGTGAAAAATTAACAGTTTCCAGTTAGATTTCTCTGCAAAGGTGAGGAGGAACAGACAAAGGGTTTCAGCAGTATCTTAGTCCCCCAGTGAACATACAGACTGCAGAGTTCACAAACAGATGAACAAATAGTGCTTTTCCACAGTGGAATACAATTTTTTGGAATTACAATAGCATATGAATTTAGTATCTCTAAGAATAACACATTTTCATTACTGGGTGGATATAAAGAATCTGGATTTTTGAGAAAGGGCTGAGAACATGTTACAGTATAAAAGAACAGCCTCAGAAGGAGGTTTGTAGAACTACGGGCAGTTTCCCCTGGAGACTCCTCAGAGCATGCTCCTGACAATAGTGGTAAATATGATAGGATTAAATAGATGCCAGTTTGAATCCTGTTGAGGCTGATAAAGGTAAATAATTACTGTGATTTGGGTTGTTCACCGTCTTATCTGCAGCAGGCAACCCCCAGCCTCATGTGCCAAACATCTGTTTAAAGAGTCAGGTGCTCCGAGGGCTCCCAGTGCTCATTGCTGGGGACGAGCCGAGCACGTAAGGAAAAACTTTCCAAGGAAGCTCTCACTGTGGCACCTCTATAGCAAAGACAGGAAGGCTCCACATTCCACTCAGCTTTCCAGGGGAAAAAATAAGAGATAATTATAGTCAGGCAAAATAGTTGTGGGTCCAGATGAGAATAGTTTACAGCTTTAAATTCATTTTTTCTAACTCTTATCTCTGCATTGATTGACAGAAAATTGTTCAATCACAGCATCCTAGATGAAATTAGCAATCCAGTTCTGAAGTTGTTTGAGGAAGGAGTTGCCGCATCATCTAAGAAAAAAAAAATTGTGACATTTATACTTTTATCATGGATTTTTTGCACATTTCTGATGCTCAAATTATCGTTGCTCTCTCCAAACTGGTATCAGGAAATCATGACAAATAACATTGTCCAAAAAGTGATATGGAGTTAAAATTGCGTCTCCACCATGTCTCAAGGAAAGCTGATGAACCATTGAACCAAATGGCCAATGGTCTTTTGGCCATGTGTATCAGTTCTATTACAAGTCGGAGTACTTGCATCTACTAATAGGCATCTACTATTAATGTACTTCTGTGGGTTAGGCATTAAACTCAAGTAGTACCTCTGCATTGTGGGTTTGAGTCTTTTCTTTAGAAGCTTTTTTGTCATCACTTGTTTTTTGAAGGGATTCCATTTGAAAGATTTCTTCTAGTAGCATTTATACTGAAAGTCAATGTTTATTCTGTGGTGCTCTAAAATGCATTGGTATATACAGATTTTTCAAATTTGTATTTCTTATTATTGTTGGAAGTGCAGTGAGTGGGGCAGACTTGGAATCATTAGATTTAGGGAGTCTTCAATATTCAGACCCCTGAATAAACAGCTGCACTCTTCAGCAGATTATTATAATAATAAATACAGTTTTATGGAACATCTGTGCCCAAAGGCCTCTTCAAAAGCACATTTAAAATGTTAGTGTATTGCATTCTCTTCTGCTTCTCATTGCATTGCTTTAGCTGAATTGGGAAAGAACTGCCCACAAAATAGTCCTGCCAAAATGTCACAATAATCAGAATTTACAGGAAAAATGGTAAGGTAAGAGAATAATGGATGAAATATATATGATTACAGAAATTCTTGGTTTCCATATAAACAACACTTTATCCATGTAAACTGCCCAAAAACATTGCTAATGTAGGCTTAAGGTTGCAATGTATTGCTCCTGCATTGCTGAGAGCAGGACAGCTGGCTGGAGAGCAAGCAGGACAAGGCAACTGATCTTTTCCTTCTACTTGGCATTTCTGAGACTGCGTCTGGAATATTGCAGCTAGTTTTTGGGCACTTGAGGACAGCAGAGAGTTCAATGGAGAGCCGCTAAGATAGTCAGGGGCTGGAACACACAAAGTGTGAAGGAGCTAGATTTGTTTAACCTGGAAAAGAGAAGGCTCAGGAGGATACAGTCAGTCCTCCACTACCTAGAGGAGCAGAGTCCTCCACAACTACAGGGGTTCACAGAAAAGATGGAGACAGAAGTACACTCCTTTTCAGAAGTGCAAAGTGAAAAGACAGGAAGCTATGAAGACAATTTGCAACAAGACAAATTTTAGTTGGACATAAGGAAATAATTTTTCACAGTGAGAGCAGTGCAGCAGGGAGCAGGTTGTCCAGAAAGGCTGTAGGATCTCTGTTCCTGGAGGTTCTTAAAACACAGCTGGACAAATCGTTGAGAAACACAATCCAACTTTGAAGTTAGACTTGTTTGAACAAGAGTTTGGACTAGATGATGGTATGCAGTGGTCCCTTCTAACCTCATTTTTTCTTTTCTGTGGTTCAATTCTGTTAAGGTACAAACTGACCCACTTAGCTGTACGCTCTCTGACATTTCCTGAAGTGGCAAGACTCCCCACAAATTGGTCAATAAATGAAGTGTCAAAATTGCAGAGAAGGAAACAGCACGAACAATCACCATTGCATACATTGTCTTGAATGGCTGCATTATCTGCACACAGTCCAGGGTTTTGTGTAGCTAGTTGGGAGCTGTGTGTCCAGAATATGAAGACTGAGGTATTCCTATCTTGAAGGAGTACACTTCAAGGTTGAGCCCACAGTGTCAGTAGAAGTGCACAGGCTGTTTTTCACCAGGAGACTGGCAGCAGAGTAAGACCATGTTGGAGAATGGTTTCTCTTACACTTAACAAAGGGAAACGTGGAAGGCAGGGTGAGGCAGAGGAGAGGATAATAGCCTGCATGTCCAGAGTGATGTGAAGGGAGCAGGCTTGGCATTTGAGCATGTGTAATTCTCACTATCTGCAGCTGGGATTTGATTTAGTAAAGAGATGTTACACTTTATTCTATAGTACTCATGCTAAATGTTTATTAATTCCATAGTCTTACAGTAAATGTTGTGACACAGATTTAAGTAACAGAGAACAGTTAAGAAATCTTAAGAATCAAGAATTCTAATTCTTTATTTCTTGATGACCAAGATTCAAATTTAGAAGTACATGGTACTCTGTGAGAACTTGTGCAACACAAGTGAGCCTTAACTCTGTTGCAGTGACAATTTGGGGTAGTAAATATAAAAGAAAGATGTAGGGGGGTACTTCAAACCCATCAGTCATGCCTGACTTTACTCATACTGCTATCTCTTTTACTGCTGTAAATGAAACTATAGTTTTATCATGCTTCAGATTGCACTTGTGCAGCTTTCTTTTATACATACAAGGATGTGAATATTTGGGTTTTTTCTGAGATTTTGCTGCTGATAGCTACCTACCAGCTAATTTGTTTGAATCTTGATTTCTAAAAATATTTTATGGCAAGAATAGCTTGGTGGAACAGTGCAACCTATCAAAATTTTTGGTTCATAGCAACATTTACTGACTTTTCATTACTATTTTTGAGCTATACCCATGTTAGTAACATAATCACAGAGCAAGCTTAACATCTTATCACTAGAATAAACTATGCCAACTATCATACTTGAGACTGAGAATTAAATTATGTATGTAAGTTATTTTCTAGCAGCCAGTTTTAAGTGACAGTAGGGGATGTTGCCTGCTTTCAAACGTCATGTCCAACAATGAAGTATAACTTCAAAATATTTTGAAATTGTCATTGCTAAAATAAAGTATTTCTGATCAGCAGTGAAAGGTGTGCCTCTAATTCATGATGCATGTGCCCAAGCTAGTATCAAGCTAACCAGATACGACATAAACCCAAAAGGGGCTCCAAGCCCAGCCAGGGATTTGTTCCACTCATAAATACTCCCCTAAGCTGCCACAACACTACTGTTGGAAATGCCTATACCTTAAGCAATCTCATATGTAGTTTGTTACATTAAGACCAGGTTACACAGCTTCTGTCAGGAAAAATAAAGATAAATATACTATGATAACGCATCTGCATTGCCAACATTTTTAGTTGAGTGGGTGGTGTTTGTTTTAATCAAAATATTCATGATTTATGGAGTCCTTGGGATAAAATATGTAACTATAATTAAGGCTGGATGGGCCAGCCTCTATCAACTTACAGATACCAACTTACCATCACAGTATACCTTGCAATCTTACTGAAATAAATGCACAGGACTCTCATTCTGATCTGGGTAGCCTTTGACACTGGTCTTGCACTAGGATAAATAGCTGCAGTGGCAGGGGGGGTGATGAGTTAGTCTCCCAGTATTTTTTGATGGACTGGATTTATATAGGGACATTAAATCAATTAGCTCAAGAGCCTCTAATTCACTGAAACGTCCTCTACTTTACAACATAGCTAGGTGAAACTATTGCTTAAAATGTTTAGTGTTAACTTAGCTACTTCATCCAGTAAATCTCTAATAAAGTAATCACAATGAGATATGCGCAAGGAGGAAAAACACTGCCTTCATAAACACAGCAGAGAAAGAACCAAGATATCTAAAACTATTATTCTGTGGAAGGCTGGGGGGGGGTGTTAAAAAACACAGCACATTCCATGTGGCAGCCTGGCTTTTAGGAAGAAATATTGTATCTTCCACTGCAGGATACAATATTTTCAAACATTCAGATGAAAGCAAACAGGGTCTGAGGATCTGCTGTCTCACTTACAAAATCAGCTATAGACATGTAGATAAGCTTTTGCTTAAAAACGAAGGCATGCCTGCTGCCTCATTAAGCATAGCTAGTAAAAGCACTGCATTAACTGACTAATGCACAGCAGAATGCCAAATGGTGTCTAATCAGAGTGGATTCCAATTTATAGAAGAGATGAGCCAGCAACTTGAGGTTGCCCTCATCAAAGAGTGCTGATATTGTCATTAAATCTTATTTACTCATCTCTGGCATTAAATTATAATCTGAACTATGTTGTTTTCTCAGTTTTTGTGGGGGGAATCAGATATGGTATGAAGGTACCTACCAGTTTTAATTGTGCCTCCTTGCTGAAAACTGAGCTTATGAACCTCTGATCATAAAACAAAAAGCAGTGGCTCTAGGAACTTGTAAAGGTTTCTGCTTTAACTGCATAGCTAAATGCACTATGTTGCAATTAGCACAAGGTATTGTATGTGTGCACACTACGTACATAGAGAGTATGAATGAAAGGGAAATGTCTATAAGCAGAGTGCTGGAAAGGACCAGAAATGTGACACCCATCTCAGACTTTATTTTTGTCCTGGTGTAGTATTACCAGTCACCCAAATTTGTCAGTTCATAAATGGTCTCTGTAGCCTCAGCTATTGAGAGCACAGAATACCTCCTAATGGGTCGCGACAGGCTGTCAGGTTTCCAGTAGGACGCTAATTGATTATACAGCTTTCAGACTCACAATATGTTCATCCAAAGCCCAGCACTCTACCTTTTTGCGTTGAACACTTTTCAGCCACACCGTGCTGGTTTTTATGGTTTCAGAGCCAGAAAACAGAAGGAGGTGCATTTCAGGATTTTTAAAAAGTATATATTATTTGAACCTAAATTACGTGTTTTTACAGTCAGCTGCTGTGAAACTAATTATAAGGAGTCTATGTGCATTCAGTTCTGCTTCTTTAAACATGCAAATAGCTCCCTTGTCATTATTATGGTTCAGTGAATAGGAACAGAGGTAAGGAGGGAGTTTAGCTATTGATTTTTGTGGGGCAGGGACTTCACTACAGAGCTCTCACTTTTCTGACTTGGGTGGAAATTGTGTAAGACCATGACAGTGATTATTTTCATCTCTGCTACTTCAGCAATGTTTAAACCTGGCCTTCAGGTTCCCTAATTGCAAAATGGGGACGGTGATCTATGCATCCTGCTGAGGAAGGGTTAGGAATGGTGGGTGATTTTTGCATACGTGCCAGTGGTTACTACTAAGGTGAACAAGGTGAGCAGGATACTTAATTACTCAATGTGAAATGGCAGACTGTTGTATTCTCTGACTAGCTGTTTCTTAGTAGTGTGGTGCCAATGCTATCCCTCACCATGTACAGTCAAAAGGTGCTGCAGTTTAAATACAATCATCATATCAGCCACCATTAACTGAATTCAATTTGCATGTTTTTTTGATAATTTCTTCTGGGCATTTTTATTTTCAGCAGCACCTAACTTTATCACTGATTCCACAAACCTGGCATGGACCAGAGTGCATGCAGAATTATTACCGGTTTCTGATAGGAGAGCAGGCAATGGGAACTAAAGCCTATCCCTGGCTGAGATCCCACACCGTGGGTCTGCTCCCTCAGCTGACCCCTTGCGTTTTTCAAATATTGGGTTTTCCAGTGTGAATATGTTCAAAACAGAGTGGGAATTACTGACCCAATAATACCCATTATTGGAAATGAATTGAGAAGCTTCAGTTATGCTAGAGAGAGATCTGGTACTGCAAAACGTCCTGGTTTGCCTGCCTGGTGAAAGCCTTCCATGAAAAATGCCTGTATTTTAAAATCTCTCTTGTAAACCGCGTATTTGTAGTGTTGACTGTCACATTTCTGGTAGCACAAAAGGATGCGGCACCCATGTTTGCTCCATCAGGAGGTAAGGAGCCTGATCCTCCGTTTGTGCAGGGAGGCAGCGCGCCGTGCGTCTCGGCAGCCCTCCCCGGTGCAGGGTTCCTTGGTACCAGAACTAGCTGCCACAGCACAGGGAAGCTGCCTAGTGTATCTGCTCGCAGGCCAAGGGCAGAACAGGCTGGCCGAGAAATTGAGGATTTGTAACTGGCTTCTCGATGGCTAACTACCAAAGTGTGTGAACATAGGATGACTGATGGGAAATAGTATAGAATATTATAGAATATAGAATAGTATAGAATAGTATAGTATACAGACACTCAAGGACTAGATTTCTTAGTGACTGTTTTTTCTGTGCATCAAGCTGAAGGAAAGAGAAAGCCTTGTGATAAATATACAATAAAGAACAATAGTTAAACCTGAATAGGACCATGTGGTCTTTCTTTGAATCCATATTACTAAATGTTACGAGCTTGGTCTTTTGCATCTGTTTATGTCAGCTCTGAGCTATTGCCTGAAGGAAGCCTGATGTGACATGACACAATGCAATGTTCATGTCACTTGGTAACGCACTCTGAAAGGGACCCTGATTTTTTTAATGTGTTATACTTGGAGATTATTAATTGAGATGCTTTGCTGCTGTATTGTTTTGCTGCTAGTCACAGCTGTAACAAAACCATCCAAGATTTTATAGCTAGTATAGTTCAGCTTCAAATTTATACATTCTATAAATGCTGTAACATTGTTATTTTAATCTGTAAATCAGGTTTGTCATGGGCTACACATTAAAAATGGCTCTTGTGTCCAATATAACTCCTAGCAGCCCCCATTTTGGTGGATTTTAGTATTGGTTTTAAAAGGACTCTTATGCCCTGAGCCATCATACTCCTGACTGCCCCAGAACAGCCATGCTGTGGAAGACCAAGAGGGAGGAATATTTCTGTTAGTGAAGCATTTATTCTCGGCAGGCATTGCAACTTAGCTGGATTTTCAGTTCTACCATTCCCCAGAACCAAGATATCAGTCTTCTTTTTTAAAGCTGAAACAGGTGGGAGTGGTGGGACCAGCCAAGGCAGTTCTGTGCTATTTCATGAAACTCCCTGAGCTCCTCCACAAGAAACTGTGAGGCTGGGAGCATGCCACGAGCACCCCCATGCTGGCCATTTGCAACCCAGCTCCACTCTGAAAGGTCTAAGCACAGCGCTAACCCCAGAGAAATTAGCTTTATTCTAGGGCTGGCAACAGTACCTCAGCATTGCACTAAGATTGGTATGAAGCCTTGAGACCAGAGCTGGCCTGAGTGCAGCCAGCCTAGTGTAGAGAGCGCTGGTCTGAACGGAGTGGTATTCTAACAGCAAAAGGGAAAAACCACCCTTGGTAATTTTATGTGAACGTGGGGCAGAGGAGAGTCAAAAAGGGCAGTACAGGAGCCAAACGACACAGGAACCTCCCTCCTGTGCAGAGCTCAGAGGCAGAAGGTGAAAATTCACCCTTCACTTGCAGGAGCAAGGCCAAGACGAGATCTGGATACCAAAAGCAGGGAAGGAGCCAGGGAACACAGGTTAGCTCAGATTGTACAAGCTGCCTTTCAGCCTTGGCACACACAGTGCAGCCGCAAGTGGCTGCCCAGCCACAGCAGTCGGTGGGTGAGCACCTTGGCTGTGTGCTGGGAGCCGGGACCTGACACACTGTGACACTGGAGACCTGCGAGAGAGGAGGCTGTCAGGAAAGATAGCAAATGGGCAGGTGCAGTGTGAGGATGTGCGTTTGCTGGTATTTGGTTTGTGTTGCCTGTCCTTAGAGAGAGTGACATCCTCTTGGCTCCTTTGTTAGGCCCATCATTGTCTTGACACTGAGGTCAAGCCAAAGAGCAGCAGGTTGAGGCTTCTTGACTTAGATGTCATTATATCTGAGAAAGGCAATGGGAAACGTTTCACAGTGTGTGATACTTGCACTGGGGGATCAGTGCTGCCAGAGCTGAGCGAGTGGCTAGTGTTCCTTTGTGCCACCAGATCTAGGTGAATATGTCAACAGTTGTTGAGTTTCTTTCAGTTGCCTCCGTGAGTATTTTAAGATGCTCCTGAATTAATTTTGCACACTGTCTGTTCAGAAGAGAAGTTTGCTTATGAAAACAGGCTGGTTTATGGTGAGTTGGTGTGAATAAGAAGAAGTATTGTTGCTCACAGGTATCAACTGATTATATATTTTCAAAACTTTCAGGGAGCCATGAATTTTGGAAACTTCAGTCTGTCTTTTTATGTTATTGATGCTACTCCATTCCCTGTCTTGTCATTAAACAGCAATTCCACCTAGTCAGACCAGCAACTTTATATTCTTATATTTTTTAAAGGAAAAAGAAAAAAATACTTTCCAGCTGGTGTTTTTTCAGATATGAGTTACAGAAATGGAAATGCCCTCACTCCCATGCAAAAGGGTATATTGGGGAACAAAAATTAGTGTAATTTTCCCTCATTTTGCCAAGTTGTGCATGGCCTTAGTTACTAGGGAAAAGTTCCACTTAGTCTGATCGTTTCATTCCCTAGAAGGACAAAGAAGGTGTTTTGCAGTTGCTGATGAATGTTTCTCTGGTCACAGTTGAATAGAGCAGGACACCATTCATTTGAGCAGTGAAGCTAATCCTGTTATTCAGGACAAGGGCCCTTCATCACTCGGGCTGAAGGAAGATTCCTCAGACCTTGATGCTTCTCCCACATATACTCACAAAGCTGGGGCAGCAGCAGCAACAGGACTCCCTGGCAAGGGCTGGCACCAGATGCGAGCCAGGTGCTGCCTGTGCCCATAAGGAATTCAGCAAGAAGCAGTGGGCAGGGCACCACCATCCTTTCTGCAGGTCTTACTAGTTAGTTTCCATTCAGGCACTGTTTTCCTGACTAAAGACAAAAGCAGGCCTTTCTTCCTATATAATTTTCATCAGTTTCCCAATTTATATATAATTTCAGCAGCATTGAATGCAAAAAAGTAGCACCTTTGGGGTAGCCCGTTACTGGGAAGGAAACAAAACCCCCGTTCCTAATGCAGGACAGGTTTTAGGTGTTTCAAACCAGAAAAGAACCTGAGTTACCTCTTTGTAAGTTGTTGAAAACCAAAAATCTGTGCATTTCCAGTAGCCTGCATTTGCAAAGGTTCTGATCGTAAGACATGGTGGTAATAAAACAGATTGTGCCCTGCCTGTGCACGCAGATCTCGAATGCTTTATGATTGTTTTGCCTTCTGATGCCAGCATTCCTTAAACTAGAATTCTTAATCCTCCATCCAGGTTTCAGAGGAGGGTGTAAGACCATTAACTTGGTAGACCATTAACTCTATTTACACAGTAATCTCTCCCTGACTGTATGAGTAAGAAACATGCAGATCTATTGTGTGGTAGTTAGTGAAAAATTTTGAACAAGCACATGCGGTGTTTGGCCAGAGAAGAGAGTAAGAGAGAGAGCACAAGTGCCAAAAACCCAAATGTGTGCATGCTGGTTCACAGTGTGAGGAAGCATGTAACCTGCATTGCTCTGCCCTGTAGTGGTTATGGTCACATCTTGTTCCCTTTGACTTAAGTATAATTAACAAGAGCAAAGTCTGGCCTCTGAACTGCAGAAACCCATGTGTGGTAGTCTCTTTAAAAAGCTTCTCATATCTGTATTTGTGGATAATTTTGATATTTTAACACTGTATATTTCTGTGCTCCATTGCTAGAAGATGTGTCTGACCTTAGCCCTCTAATTGTGCAGTAATTAGCATCTAAATACCATGCAGAACTCCCTGCAAATCAACCAATTGGAATATTAATTCTTAGTCTAAATATATGCTAAAAAAATTGTAGAAGTGCAAATTCAGTCATTTTCTCTGCATCTGGTATTTCTGTGCAATGAGGTGGTCTGTATTGTGAGCATATCTATAGACACAGGGAAGTGCCTCTAAAACTGAGTGTGAGAGATTTGATGCCTCCCCCTAGGCTCACGGGTTTAGGCCCAGAGCTCCAAATAGCGTTATTCTGTATATACACTGCCAGCAAGAAAATGTGCATCAAGTCAGATCTTAGATGCCATTATTATTGACCATAACCACATGGCATTACCACAAGTCTTTTTTTGATTTAGTAGAACAGTGTTAGTGGTAGCAATATGTTTTATCTAGACAGCTTTGTGACAAGTTATAGTCATGAGTACTAATCTCCCAGGATATATCCAAGTAATGAATAATTAAAACTAGGACTCCTCATCTCACAGACCATGGAAAGGTTGGCATGCCCTTCCCACTACCTACCCAAGAGCTAGAGGAGCTCTCACCTGGTGGATGACCCGGATCTTCTTGTAGTCTGGATTCAAAGAATACCACGTCTGCTTTGTTTTAGTACTGGAAAGGCAAAATTTAATCTAATAATTTTGCGAGCACAGAATTTAAATTCTGCATTTTAGTTTTGATTTTTAAAAAGACAGACTTTTCAACAGTTCGGACTAACACTGTCAAAGATACTGGAAAGGCAAGGACATGGGGAAATAAATTAACCACAAAGGTGAGTCAGTCTCAGAACAGATAGTGCCTAGGGGAATTTTCCTCACTGAATGCAAGGTTAATTCAAAAATCTACACTTGAAAATTGGGAGAAAAAAACCCACAAATGTCAAACTGTAAATAAGAATCCTCTTTTCTATTTTGGGCACATGTTGCTGTTTTAGCAGAAGATACGCCTAATATTCATTACCATTTACGTAACGCTCCCCCCACCCCAAAGCTGTGCAAATACATTGATCTGTATGTACATTATGATAATCAGGAAGGTTTGGGAACTTTGGTCACTTTAATAATGTGATTGTATTTAATATATGCAAGACTGAAAGCTTTGCATCATCAGTGGCAAAACATGAAATACTATATGAATTAGGACAAATCCAATAACAAACAGCAGGATGCTCCATGCATACATATCACTGTTGTGGTTATGAGCAAATACAAGACTGTACATGATTAACCACGATTTATTCTTACTATAAACTCAGCAGACGGATGCAGAAGACATACTATAATTGCATACACATTTCCTCCCAGAGCTTAGAAACAATAAAAATATGGTAATTTTGTATAACTTTAAGACACATTCTTTACCATTTTTAAATAAATAATAGGGTTTAAACATGCTTCCATTGTTCTGCTTTTTCAGTTTTTGAAATAAACTGTGTCTTGAATGCTGATATGTAATGAATTAGAAACAATATTACCTGCAGGGACACTGATATTGTTGTAGAGAAAGATTTTCTGAGTTAAACTTAGCAACATACAGGTTTTTTATTATATGCAGTCCTAGCCCTTTTAACACTTTCTGGTTTACCCAGAGTTCAGAGTTTTGACTGAAATGGGTTTTTTACATCACATTTTGCCATCTCCGGAAAGGGTATTTTCAATTGCACAAAGTGTCTCTGAATAAAGACAAAACAAATATCCAAGCCAAAATCAGCCTCCAGAGCTCAGAAAGTGGATACAAATTTCGACAGTAATTAAAACTACGGAAACATCAATTGTCTCAGTGTTATTTTAAACTAAACATTTCTATACAGAGTCCAAAAGTGTAATAAGAGTATATCTAAATATACAGTTAATTGCATCAAAATAGCGCATCCATCTGTGAGCTTTGTTCTAAGCTTGCTGAGCGAGTTGAAAATACGGAATGTGATCTGCAAACCAAGCAAGTTACTAAGTAGCTGTGGAAAACTTATCTAAAGAAGCTGGTTTGCTGAAGTTTCCCATTGCAGTTCTCACTGCAGCCGTAATGAAGCAATTTCAGGACAATCTCAACAAATTCAACCTCTGCAACATAAATTATTGTATGAACTTGACCCTCTTCCCTCCCCTTTCCCCCTTCCAATTTCCTTGAAGATTTTGTCCGCTTGGTAAGGTAAGGAACTCTTGAATATTCATTTGCCTTGGGCCAGTGCAGATGAGAAACTTTCATCAGCCATCCATGTCTTTCTGCTGTGACAAAAAGGATCTCTTCACAAGGCATTAATGTGAGCCTTCTGGAGTCCACAAAGTTACTTTTTGTGTTTGTGTTTGTGAACCAGGAATCCAAACAAATAAAACAGAGTGTAGTTCCTGAATACTCAGATCTTTAGCTGGAGAAAGCCAGTTTTTGTCTTTGGTTTTCCAGTCTGATTAATCCTTTTATGAAACTGAAAGCTGCTAACCTCTGTAGCTGGATCACATGGCAGCGCTCTTTTGTCTGCCCCTCTAATGCCGCAGTGCACCTTCAGGAAAGCCTGTTCTTCAGGGAGGGTTAAAGCAGGTTGCCTCCACAGATCACTGTAACGTTATATTTTAATTACGGTTTGCAGTGCTCTTCAGACACTCCAGCAGGACTGCCTAATTAACAAGGTTGTTCAGCTTTCACATAGTATCAATCAACTAGTTGCTGAAAATGTCTTGATCTCATTTTCTGAGATTAAAGTATAAACGAAGGACACTTTGCTCCATTGTTACTAAACTAAGGCACTACCATCTGGTTTGCAAATGTGATATTAAACTCTCTGGAAATGTCGGAGGCCTCAACTCAACAAAGCAGTAAGCACATGCTTACCTTTGAATATGTAAGTAGAACCATTTCTTTCAAGGGAATCACATGCTTAAGGTTGAATGTATGCCTAGGCATTTCCTTTTAATCAGGATTTCATAGACTCATTTTGAAATACAGTACCAAACTTTTCAAAAGAGACAACAGTGAACTTACCTATTTGTAACATTAGGGAAATAATAGCTTAAATAAATTGAATATCCCAAATAGCTTGTACCACATAAGGCTCAGTAACAGTGCCTGATAAGATAATGTAATTTGCATTCAAATATCTTCTACAGTGTTTTATAGTTAGAGTCAAACTGTTAAAAAAGGTAATTGCAAGTTATACACAGAAAAATGAGCGAAAGAAAATGGCTATAATCAGAAATCATTTTTATCCAGAATATATGATATCCAAATATTTACTTTTGATATCTATTTGAAACAGTGAAACTGTGTTGAGGATTGTTATTATAGTAACACTTGAGTGATGTTTTAAGTTGATTCAAACTGGGTTTGAGCTGAACTATAAAACTTACCTCTCCCTTTCCGCCTCCCAGTTTGCTACATTATTTGGAAAATTCTTACTTGTGAAATAAAAAACTAGATTATTTCCCCAAAGTCTGGGAACAGTTTGTGGATTTGCCACTAGCCCCAGGAGGCAGCACACTGGATCCAAGGATGTGTGATGATGCAGGAAATCAGTTTGGTTCTCAACACTCGGTTGCTGTAATGAGGAGTTCATGTGCACCTGCCCTTTCCCTGGCACAGGTCTCCCTCCACAGGGCACCTTGTCGTGGCAAGTCAAAGCCGTTCCCGCTCTCCCCCAGCCACTGCTCAGTACCATGCAGGCCAGGAGTGGAGCTGCAAAGGCAGTGGCAAGAGTAGCAGCCTCCTGCAAGGACCACTCTTTCTTCCCACTGTAAAGCATTGCATGGAGAGCACATGCAGCGTGGACAGATGGTGCTTGCTTTCTCTACGGTGCCATCACTTGGTGCTTGAAAAGGAGAATGCGGTGGCCACATGAATGCAAAGTGCGGATTTCAATACTAGAAACTCAAATTCACCCCTCTGCAAAGAGCAGGAGCAAGACCTCTTTCCCACTAACACACCACTTCAGTTCTGTAGTGATGGCATATATGTGAGCTTAAGTGGTGCTCAGGGACAGATTTTACTCATAAAATCATAAATGGATTTCATTAAACCTATGTGGTCTTCAATATATCAAACATAGTTGAGCTTCAGGAGTTAAAAAAAAAAAA
>VZTL01071834.1:0-13052 GCA_013400535.1 Scopus umbretta | reverse complement strand
TGGGGAGTAAGGAGAAAAAAAAAAAAAAAAAAAAAAGGAAAGAAAAGAAGAGAAAGAGATATTGGTTTATTCCCTTCTCCCCCAGACATGAATCATAGATATTTCTAAATCAGCACTGAAAAATAAGCAAAATTAGAGTCAGAGCTGCATAAAACCAAGGTGAAGTAGTCTTCCTGGGAAACAGAAGTTAATACGTGTATGTAGGTGTGGTTTCAAAACAGCTATAACATTTTAAACCTAATTAGAGAAATATATAATCCTCCCTCTTTGCTCTCTTTGGAGCCCTCAAGAAAAGCCAAAACAAGAGTCCATGACCACAGGAGGCTGAGTATTCAGTGAAGCAGAATAGCATATGGTCTTTACTAGTTTCACTAATTTTGAAAATAAATGTTTCAGCATCCTTTTACCTTCAAACACACTTTTTCCTTTAAATTACATTCATTGTTGATATCTTGCAAATCTAAAGCAAAGGGCAAAGGCATATAGTTTCCTTATTTGTCCTTGTTCGTTGAACAAGTTTTTAGAGGCATAGCATATATTTCCATATTATGTTGCACATAAAAAAAAATTAAATAATTATTCCTATATTTAATGCATGGTTTTGAAAGGAGAGCTTTTTCTTATAAACACTGATATTTTATTAATGTTCTGCACGTGATTATTGGAGCAAGTACTGGCAGTTGTAATGTGCTGAATAGCTAGTAACTATGTAGGTTAAAAAAACCCTTCTGGGTTTCTATAGTGTGGTTATCTTGAAAAACCACGTAGCGGCAAAGCTTTGTGGATTAATGCCTTTGAATCGGCAAAGCTGCTTCAGATTAACAATTCTTTTAGCTGGTGCCGTATTTTTTTATTCTCTATAATAACAAACATGATTAGCACAGAAGTGCTATGCTCACCATAACCTGTTTGTAATTGTGAGAATCTGCAGTATGTGTTCTACAGTCCAGCTCACATTGAAGATTGAAGTGTAATTACAGTACAGGCAATCTCATCTCTAGTAATTACAGTTGTCACCGTCGATCCAATTAACCAGGATAACTAACTCTGCTGAGCCAGAGTTGACAAAGCTTTCTGGCTAAACCCAGATTGCTGTATAAGATTTTTGCTGGGTTCTTGGGACTGTCTGATTGCCAAAACACAGGTGCTTGAAAAAGTAGATAAC
The DNA here is from genome assembly GCA_013400535.1 of Scopus umbretta. Classification (NCBI taxonomy): domain Eukaryota; kingdom Metazoa; phylum Chordata; class Aves; order Pelecaniformes; family Scopidae; genus Scopus; species Scopus umbretta. Next base: position 11,887 of record VZTL01071834.1, on the reverse strand, counting down.
GAATATTGTGGATTATGGATTAGGAAGCCGAAAACAAAATCTGATTTCATTTCATTCTCAGGACTGAAACTTGTAAATGCACCTTGCAAGGCAAACAATGAACATGTGTAACAAACCCTTACATAAATGAACCAGATGTAGAAAGGGGCAGGACTGCTTCTTGTTGTACAGATCAGGGATGCGCTTGGTCCCCGTAAGGCTACCACAGTGCAAGAGGCACTGCCTGCGGGGGGGCACGTCTGCGGTGTCCGGTGAGGGCGGTGCAGGGAGCCCCAAGCCCGGCAGGCCCGTAGCCTTGGGTCTTTTACAGCAAAGGTCTTTCACAGTTCAGCTGCAGTGCTGTGTCAGCATAGCTATACAGTTTCCAGTTATGTGTTAGCCTTGCCTTACTCGACAGCGTTGAATGCGGGAGTGTGCTAGCTCAGCTAAGCAGCAGACCCGGGATCTCTGTGTCCAGCTGCAGCCGCCGGAGAAGATGTATATGCCCGTTTGATGCTACACCAACATGGAATCCTCCCAGCCTTGCTGTGCTGTTGCTGAGGGCAGAGTCTGGTCCAATCCACGGACAGATACTACCTCTCTCTTCTCTCTCCCTGCACACTGATTTCTTAGAGATGCTTTCAGGTACTCATCAGAACTATGCCACAGCCTAAATCATCTAAAGGGGAAGACGGACCTCTATGTGTAGGTCAGAGTCCTAAAGTGTAGGTGTTAAGCTTGGATGGAAAATAAAACCCAGAAGACTTCTCAGCTCTGACCAGGAGAGGAAATATTCAGATGTCCCTTAAAAGCAAATTAATATTTTACAGAAGTTTAGTAACAACAGTACAACTTCCTCCACTATACTGCAGTAGAATTGTTTCCTTTTTGTGCTGTAACCCAAAAGCAGCTGAAAACTTGCCTATATGCAGCTTGACTAAGCCATTACTATAGATTCTGCTGTATTATGAGCTATTGCCTTGCCACCTTCTTGATGTTGGCACTCCAGATTGTGAAATTTTGTGTAACTAGGTAACACTTCCTTCAAACTAGGTAACACTTCCTTCACAGGTGTCCGTAGTGAGTTCACTGGGACCACTTGAGATATAAAGCGCTCTTCTGTGGGTTTACACTAGATTTTCGATAACGAAGACGACTTTCACATTCTTTATATCAGGCGCTTTTCCAAACCCAAGCTGGACTGTTAAGATATAATGTAACTAGGCTGTCTGACTTTCTGTAAAAACAAGTCATGAAGATGTAAGTGAGCAACAAGATCTGGTACTTGATTCTTTCAGAAGACTCCACAGTATAACTGTGGTAGGCTAAAGGCTTCAGTGTTGCATTTCTATACCTCTGGCTTTTTAGGAAAAAATACAGGTTTTGAGGGTGTTTTCTGTTTTCAGAATTTTTCCTGGATTCCAAGAGTACAACTTGACAGAAGGGTTTGAACAAAACAGCAATTTACTGTTTTTCTTACACAGTTTCGTCTAGATCTTACTTGACCTTAGCAACACTCCAAAATATGCAGAATGGCCATTATGCCAGTGTTAGCAATGAGAGTGACAACTGTAAACTGTGAAGCTGGAAAGTTCAAAAATAGTTCACCATCAGACTTAACACGTATCAGGAAACTTCTTTCTAAAATGTAACCAGGAGAAACCAGAAGAAAGTGGCAGTTCATACTAAAAGTTGTCTTAACTGCATCCCAGACCATAGTGATAGCAGGGCAAAAAGCGCCATAGGTAGGCAGTTGTAATTGATGCCTTAGAGAATATTTTTTTTAATACACTGGCCATGGAGAAATTACCTTTCCATGAACAGAGAAAGATATCAATTTATTCAGTATGCTGTAAGAGAGAATGAATCCACACAACCAAAATCCATGGCATCTTTCACTCCTCACTAAAGCAATATATAGGTACCTTATGTGCAGTACTTTCCTTTTACTTGTATTTATAGCCCCATTGAAGAAAAAAGTCTATTGGATGTACTCACCACGGGACCATATATACTCCAGCATCTGAGCAGGATATAAAATTATCCACCAGATGCAGTGACTGGCTCTGCACTACGCATTCCTCTCTGTGTAATGTCAAAAAAAGTAAAATATAAAAAAAAGAATTGTGAAGCCATGTCCCATCAATAATACAAGGTATTGTAAAAGGGCCATAAATTGAGAGGACAGCTTGTTGGTTTGGGCTTTGGTTTTGTTTTGTTTCTTCGGTAAACGTGGTTGTCCAAGAAAAACCTCGCAGTGAATCAGTGTTGTGGTGGTAGCTGTTTTTTAAGAAATGTTCTCTAGCTTTTTCTCTGAGCAGCGAAACCAGCAGCCAGGTTTAATGAGCTGGTGTTTTAACATCCATTCAAATCTTCTTGGTTTTCTGCATTTGCATATAGAAGACTTCTAATAAGGACACCTTAGAGGTGTGTTTGCTGTCAACTATAAACGGCGCAGTCTTTCCTTCCCCTGGTCAAACCCTTTGCTGTATTGCTGCAGCATCAATCAGTGGGTCTTGAAGTCTTTGGGGAACACTGATTAATCTTACCAGAGGAGAAGGATGGCAGTTGCTAAAGCATAAGAGCTAGTTCTGCTCCCATGGAAGTCAATGGTAAAACTCCCACTGACTTAAGCAGAAATTGAGGCACACTTAGCACGACAGAATATCCTCTTCCAAATAAAAAAAAACAGATGCATGAACTTGGTCCTTTTGTCCAAAGACTGTACAGAGCACAGTGATAGACTGGGTCAAAAAAACACATGTGGAGGATGTGACAACACAGAGCTGAAGCTGTGCTAATGTCATACTTTAACCACCATCTCGTGGAGGTCTCCAGGACAGGTCAGTTCAAATTGCCTTTATTTCTTCTGCTTTAGTTTCCCTTTGTTTTACATGGGCTAACCCTGTTCAGTGATATGTTTTTCTCATGCTTGGGTGGTTACATATGCACCTGCATCTTTTTCAGGTACATTCACTGTTCCACATAATGTTAGTGGAGCACAGCTAGCACATTAAACTGCCTCTGCAATACCATGCTCCACTGTGCATCTGAACGACGTATTTTCTGGCTGTACAGCTTAGTATGCATGTTTATTAATATACAGAATTATATCTGTAAACATCTTAACAAATTCTGTGGGAAAAAAAAAGTGAACCAATATCTCTTTGTTCAGGTTTTCATTAGAGAAAAATTCTATGACTTTCTTTTCTCCCAAAATGTAGATCCATAGCCTCTGTGAAAAAATGTTCTTTCCCTGTTCTGCACAGCTCATTAGCACTTCCCTCTGTACACTTATTTCTGGTGCCATTTATTTCTTCTGATATCATATTATGCAAATGTAATACACAGCCTCGCTGTATAAATAAGAAGCCTTCCTTAGCACTTATTTCTTTTTCAAGCTCTACAAAGTGCATTTCACAAGCACAGTTGCTCTAAAACAATCGCACGAATTGGATAACAGATTAAAAATGTGTGTGAGAAGAAAATCCCCAAACAGTTAATCTTAAAGGTCACAGACTAAAGTAGTTTAACTTCATAAAATGGGATCCTGTGTCCTGCAGGCTGGCCAGGAGAACCTTGGAACGTCTTATGTGAGGAGAGGTGAAAATCTTTGCATGTCTAATGGCAGATTTATGGCTAGACAAGTTCTAAGGAAGTCTGTGATTGTTTTTTTGTAATCCTAAACACAGCTGTTTTGTTAATTGGAAAGACCTTTTAATAAAACTGAATGGTGGGTGCTTTTCAAGTAGCTCAGTTCAACAAATAGATCCTTGCTTGAAAGCCGAAGCAACAATGCTACTTTTCCCAGTAGTGTACATATTTGGAAACAATTGTTCAGTTTTATACATTTACCAGGATGTGTCAAGATTAGAGCTGGATTTCTCTGCTCCCGTCTAGCCTGGAAGAAAATACATTTAAATGTCAGTCTCAGCTGATGCAAAACATTTTGCCTGACCTGAGACAAAGAACTTTATTTTGTAAGAGGGTTATTTACCTTTTTTTCATCCCCAAAACCAAATGGGTCTGTCAGTTTCAAAATGCAATGTCATTTTGGAACAAAAAGTCAAAATATTTCACCTAGAAAATGTCAATGAGTAACATTTATACTTCTCTGATTTTACTTCTTTGGCCAAACTATTTTACAACATGATCTGACTTTCTGAATAGTTTAATTCCCTCTGAAACTGCATATCTGTAAATTTTATGTACCCTGAAAACATTTTCAACCTCCTGTAGTTAACGTGCAGATACTGCTAAGATTTGCATTAACTTCAGTATCCCTCTACAAAGGCACATCTTTCAGTCGTAAGGTCTCACCCAGGCTGCCCGCAGGGGTATGACTGAGGGCAATCGTTGGAATAGCTTGTCTGCAGCCAGGCAGGGTCAGGCCCAGGTTAGGATCTCTTGCTTTCAGAATGCATGTGCCAGCTTGCTCTGTGACTCTGATCCTGTTATCTCCAGCCAAAGTTTTGTTTTCACTCATAGCTACACATATTTAGGGCCTTATCCTGGAAATTCTTGCTCATACCAGTAAATTTCATTGCCAGGAGATTCCCTTTGAAGGCAAGGCGACTGTTTCCAATATGCCCAGAAGTACGTGCCAACAGGATCAGGCCTACACACAAACACAAACAATACACAAACACTTGTGCAGTCAAACATTGTATTTGTATATGTTAATCTTTTACAATGTTAAGGAAGTTGTGCTAGGAAAGCTCGTTTCCCTGAAGATTGTCAGCCTTAATAAGAACTAAGAAACTAGAACAAAGTCATCATGAATTCTAATGTATTTGAACATATGGCCCTAGGACCTGTTATTACCATATCAGTCAGATAAAGGAGTGGGAGAGTGGTTGCAACAGCACAGAAGGAAAAATGTTAACACAGCGAAAGGACTCTCTTAATTTTGAAGAAATACTCAGTCTGTGAATTTAGTTTCCGACTTCAAGAAAGTCTTGTGGATAGTATCAAGTTCTTACAATTCTTATTTAAATAGCATTTTTGCCATTATTGTTGAAGCATTCCTTTTCTGTTTAAAATTGAGGTTTTTCTGTAAATCTACCTTTAGAGTGAATGAAGGTTTTTGAAATACTGTATTTGCTGGGTGTTCATGGTAGGCTGGGAGGGTAAGTAAAATAATCTCAAGCAGAGAGAAGTGAATTCAGGTCAGAGTCCATTTCCAAGGCACATCTAAAAACCTAATCAGTTCATTTAGTCTCTGTCCTCCAGCTCTCAAATGTATATCAGCATAGGCAAACGTACAGTTCCCAGGTCTCCAAACAGCAATCAGCTGATGCTGCCGGTTGCATATGTGTGTGTGAGAGAGGGAGGGAAATGTATGAAACCATTTAATTATATGTATCTGGAGCAAGAACTGGACCTGGGGTTGCTATGAGCTTAATGCAAGGTTTAATCAGGCTTACCTGTAACTCAAGATCGTCTAGAATTCCAGACCATCTTAGACACGTACGGTGTGAGGTTTTGCCGTTAATTCATTGTAGGCATTATGGTATTTACAGAATTTTTTGAGGAAGCAAAAAAGGCTTTCTAAATGCATTTGATCATTTTATATGATTTGCCATAAGCACGGATGCCTGGCAGCAGGTTAGTGAGTCGGGATAAGAGGTCTGGTTGAGTTTCATGAATGCAGATGGTGCAGAGCCAGGATGGATGGTAGTGTCTTGTGATGAACTGCTACCACCATGTTCCAAAGCATATTGCACCATCTGGATTGTGATCATTTGAAAATTTCTTGGTTTATATGTCATTAAAACATTTCTAAAGCTTTCCTTGAGTTTTATACCAATCTTTCTGCTAACTTTACAGCTGAGCAAATATAGAAACATTTGTATAATTGCTTTTAATACTTGCACTAGCTTCCATCAGCTTTTTTTTTTAAAAAGGACTTTTCTTTGACAATGTTCCAGCGTCTTCTGTCTTCCCTCCCACAGATAGCCACATAAATGAGTTTGCTCAAGATAGGTAGAATTTGTCCTGTATAGAGGACCATCACAAAGTCTATATCATTTAAATAATGAAATAAACCTGAAATGACATCTAAATGCGGCTTAATAGGTGCACAGGCTTTGAGATGGCTGCCTACACCCAGCTGTATTTCATCCAGCTTGTTGTTTAAGTAAAATTCAGGTAGAGCAGAGCAGAGTGGATTATTCCCTTATTCACTGGTAAAATTGAAAAACTTGTGGTAATTGTTTTGACCAACGACAATCCTTTACACAAAGGATACAGTGGCAAAACAGGAATATTTAAGGGGCCTGTACCTATTTGGGAAGGATGCAATCAGGGTATTAATATTAATTAATTAATATTAATAAAGTAAGTCTAGCGATAAGACAATTACGGCATTGTACAACCAAGAGCAGACAGCAAACTGTGTTTTTAGTTATAGTATAATGACACTTTTTAAGTGTTCATATTGTAGCTTCTGTAAAAGAAAGGAAAGGATGAGGCAGGAGCCTAGAAAGAGCTGAAGTAGTCCTTGCATTGGAGCTGCTTATCCAACAGCTGTAGCGGGAAGGGGAGGTGGTGGTGGGGTCTGGTTCTGTGTTTGCTGTGCTTGCTGGGGACTGGTGTCTGGCATCACCCTGGCTTTTCCAGTGTAGCCACATCTGTCACTAGAGAACATAACTTTTGCACTGAAATATGCTTGCCTTGTGAGTCCTAGCTGTTGTCAATAGGATTTTCAGTCCTAGCTTTTGTCAATAGGATTTAGGTTTTTGTAGTAAGGAACGTGATTTTAGCTTGGAAGGGGAAAATATGAGTTATTTTCTACTCTACTGAGGGTCACACTGAACAGCTAAGCACTTTCTTCTGTTAAGATTTAGTCCAATAGGATTCACAACAGGCTGAAACCTGGCTCTAGGAAAGACCTTTAGGCTACAAGCCTGTCTTCTTACTTGTGACTCAATTTTGCAGTTAAATCTTAGCGCAATGGCCGTTGGTTTTGTTAGGCTTTTTTTTTTTTTGGTGGCTGTTTTTTTAATATACATTTGTGCCTTCACAGTGTTTTAAGGAAAATTTCTCATTACCCCACAAAAAAGGCAGGCAGAAACTTCTGTGGAATGCTGAATACGAACAAACTTAATACTATGACTAATTGTCACCTAGTCAAAAGAAAGGGATGGAAGCCTGTGCCTCCATGAAAATTTGTTAACGCCTCTTTAGACTCGAATATCCCGAAGGCCTGCTAAAAACTCACCGCATACAAGTATAGGATTATTTGCTGAAATGCTTTGCCAAAAGATTTTGAATTATGAATGAAGCAAAACAAGCTGTAAACTGTTCACCGACAGATCACAAACAGAATGAGAGGCTAAATTTGTGCACTATAAATTCACTATAATTTGTTTACTCAGCTTCAGCCAGTTTATAGGTTATGCTGGAAATCTGCCATGTCCTGGTACAGCTGAGGCTCAGTAATTCAAGAAGAAACCTTGTTACCGCTTATGATAAGAGGTTCTCAGTACTCCTCATGATGGAAAGTCAAATTAAATGAAAGTAGATCTTGATATACTCCACACTGAATTTCAATACTACTTGTGGGCAGTTAGGTCAAAACATCGTCACTGGATGCATGCCACCAATACGGCCTGTGGGCCAGGCTGAAGGGGTAATATCGTATGTCAAACACTAATGTCCAGGAAAGAACAGTGATACTCACACAGAAGCCACAGAAGCAAGAGCCTGATAACAAGGAATGGACCAGGATGTTTCCTAGAAGATTATTACAGGGCCACCTGACTCAAGAAAACTGTGACCATAAACTGTTGAGAAATTTCTCTTTATGCCCTTGAATCATGCCTGGTTTCTGCACATGCTGGAGAACAGATTGCTGATAATACAGCAGAGGGCAGCAATGGAAAATGACCCTTTGAGATTCCATGCTCAGTGTATTTTGCAAACAATAAACAGGCACAGGGTAAATAAAACATAAAAACACCAGACCAGAACCAACCCTAAATAGATCCTCTAGGAGTAATCCTACAAAAGCAGAACATTCAGGCAATGGTACAACTTAGAAAATGTCAGTGTAAATATCATCTTTTTCTCCTTATTCTCAGCCTTAAGCAAATCTTCTGCTAAAAGAGTGGGGGTTTTTACTACGGACTTCAGGAAAAGGGGTGCCACAAATCAAATTGCCTCTGGGGCACTTGGAGGCCCAGTGGTTCGGTATTGTCCTATTGCATGAGAAATACCGTGTGGAAAAGATGGTACATTTTCCATTGTCTAAGCAAGAGAAATGAAGAAAGCATATCCTTAGCAATGAGAAACAGAAATTCAGTATTTAACCTCCTTGCACAGTAATAATTGAAGAGGGTGTTAACACAGATGACCAGCTGATGCAGCCTCTGGTGGTTTTAGTGGCCGCTTGCTGAGGAGCTACCCCAGTGCTGTTGCTGTGCCCTTAAAAATCCATTATTTTTAATAAGACAGTGTCCCTTCATTAATTAAAAGAAATTAAGTTTATTCTAATAATCTAATACATTTTCCATCTGATAAAATTTCAAAAACACTCCTGTGTCTAAAACCCAGTTTTTTAGGGTTAAACAATTTTCTGTGAGTCAGCTAAGAGTAATCTTCTGCTACAATCAGAGCTCTTGGATAATGGTTATATTTCAGACATACATTATGTGCACTTTAAGCAGATAAGTGTTAGAAAACGAAGTTGAAATGGCCTTCTTGTGAACTGTGCTAATACAGAATGGGAAGGATGGTCTAACCGTGAAACTTGAACAAAGGGGAAAAAGAGATCATTGGAAAAACTTAATTCTGAAATGGTAAGTGTGCGTGAGGGACACGGGAAGACAGCATTATTACTATGTCCAAGCACTTCATGCCCTGCAGAAGCAAAGAGGGTAATTTGGATCCATTTTCATTTACCAATCATGCCTTTTGAAGTGATGGAGTTTGGCAAGGATGTTTATGACTTGTTTAACAATTACTAAATGAGCCTTTCTGTTAAAAAACAAATCAAGCTGACTGTGAAACGGACTCACCTTTTTCTCAGACATGACTGCTGTTTGATTGTATTAGATTAAATGATGTCTTGAGACTAGCATAGCCCTCAGAGAACTGTCATTTGCAGTATTTAACATTTATTCAATGAACAAAGATTATGCTGATCTAGAAAACAGTAAGCAAAAAAAAAAAATCCTGGGTGATTATAAAGATAAGTGTACCCGTATTTGATTTGGAGAGCTCTGAGCTGTCTGCTCTGACACGCAGTGGAGATTTACACTTCCTCCCCAAATGTTCTTTTGGAGATATTTACTGTACCTGCAGCAGGCTTTGCTGAAACGGCATTCTGAAGGATACATGTAATGTGATTTGAAATCAATAAGATAACTCCAGTGCTTCATTTTAAAGATGAAACTTTATGAATTTTAAACAAGTTCTAAGTAAAATGCACTCATGCGGCAAATATTGCATAAATTGTTCCCCAATTTTATCTTGATTGGATGGCAACTTGTTAGCATCAGTATTTCCCAACGCATTTGTTTCATAACCATATGAATGACAGAGGCAAATGATGCTTGTTAAATATATACATTGATATTTTTTACCTTCTGTTGCTACTTGAGGTAATCTTAAAAGATATGCCTCACCTTCAAATGTGACAGCTGTTTCGTGTTGTTTCTTCTTAAGAGCTTCAACCCATATTAGATTAGTCAGTCTTTGGTGTTATGCAGAAGCTTTCTGTATTTCAGCCTGCTAAAATAGAGAGTATTTTGTATTTAGCATATTAAAGTCAGCATATTAAAAAATCAAGCACAGTATCATCTTTACACTGTAAAAAGTGTGAATCATTTGTACGTTTTTTGCTGTCAAATGATGTTTGACAATCATCATATGATAATGAAATGTATAATTAATAATAAAAATGCCAACATCTGTTAGCTTGCTATTACAGACTGATTCTAAGTGTACTACTTGGAATATGTCATCATTAACTTAATTAATATTAAAATCCTTTAAATACCATTTGTTTTCATTAGTTGCTTATTTAGGTAGGTACAAGGCATACAGAGGAGGTTCTATTTTCTCCCGTTGTCAATAACCAAATTTCACAAATGCTTTTAAAAGTGTTCAATTAATGTCAATGTCCTATTTGCAGATGAATCCAGTCAGATGAATGCGTCGTGTTCAACTGTGATTGACTCCGCCTTTGCCTTAGCTAGGTTTGCCAGTTCAGGGGAGACCCCTTGTCTGAGGGGGATGCTAGTTTGCTTGGCATCCTGCCTGCCAACCTCTTCAGTTGTTCTTTCTGCTTTCTTGCTGCCAGAGTAAAACACACTCAGGTGCTCATGCAATTCATAGCTGCAATATGCAGGCCCTTGAGCTAATTTTATGCAGTCATACCATGCATGTTTACAGCCGAGAGACACTCTCCCACTCATTGAGGAGAAAAGGTTCTGAGGTCAGGCTCCCCTGGAGGCCTGATCAGCAGCAGATACCTTCACTGAGCAAAAAAAATTTCCCCATGAATTCATACATGCATACATATATATGTATATGTACACTTACATAGGTACATATGTGTGTATATTTAGTACATTAACAGTTGCCAAGAGAAATAATGGACACTTGGAAAATTGTACAGTGAACAGAGGCTGTCATAGAGAAGAAATTCCCATTTCTTCTGTCATGCCATCTGCAGGGAAGATTTTACCTATGGGGCAAGCTGTGAGGGACTGCAGAAAAGCGACCTATAAAGCAACTCTGCCTATCTTTTAACATGCAAATTAAAGTCATCCTTCAGTAGTCTGAAAACGCCCTAGGGATTTGCAGAGGCCATCTGAAAGCTGCAAGCTTCTCAGTAATGGTGGTGAAAACATCTGCCATGGATGAAGATCTCCCAGAAACCTCACATTCTTCTGGTCACAGCTGAATTGGGAGGCATTTTGTCATTTTTGTGCTTGGAGTCTGTTGGTGGTGTGTGTCCCTATAGTCTTTCTCTGAAAAGTTATTAAGCCTACTGAAAACAGCAGAACCAGCAGCTCAGCACAAAGATGCATTTCATTTTGCTTTATGAAACTGTTATCCTAAATATTTGTGCTAAATTATAATTGTTTTTAAATAATTCCTACATTTTTGCGACAGTGGATGTTGCAAATTTCCATAGGAACAATGCATACAGCAGAAAGTGATTACATTCCTCTTGTTGTGCAAATAAACCTGTCCACAAAAAGTGCCCAGTTCTCCATTTTCCACCTGGGAAGAGCTTGAGCTGAAATAAGTGAGAAGCCACATTTTTCCACATCCTTTTTCTCTTCAGTAAATTCTCCATCCACCATTCTAAGCAGCTCTGCTTTAGTGAATGCAATAGAAAGCAACTATTGCTGGTTTTGTGGAGTTACAATATACAATTCGTAAATTGGAATTAACGGATTGTAAAAATACACTACAAAAATGATGAAAAAGAGGTAAACCAGCGTTTATGCTGACCATAGCGATAAGACAGCTTTCTTCAGTTCACAGTGATGCTAGGGAAATTAAAATCATCAGTGAGGTTTGTATGGAATTTAACAAGAAGAACAATGCCATATTTTAATATGATCTGTAGTACTTCAGTCTCCTATAGTGTCTTCATTTTTTGTAGCCTTCTCCCATCTGCAGCAGAAAGAGGCTGATACCTTCTAATATGAAACTTTTCATGCTAACCTGGTTCACTTTGATTGGCATAAATTTGGGGAGCTCCCAGGTGTAGCTGAGCTGGCTGACCTGAGGGAGCAGTAACCTCCAGGAGAGGGAAAGTAACGACCAGTGGTATGGGTTGAGGGCACTCATCTCTTCAGCCAGAAGGACTGGGATCTATATGTCTGTAAAATTCCTTCCACTGAGTGTATCAGTCCAAATGTGTGTGGCTGAAGTTAGGTGAGATGAA